>JAMQGT020003510.1:0-82263 GCA_024447675.2 Pterophyllum scalare | reverse complement strand
AAAATGAAATCTTGCAACTACTAAGATTTGTTTATGTATTTATTTTTATTTATTTATTTGTTGTTGTTGATAATCACATTGGCGCCAAAGAATTCTGGCCTTAAATTTCCACCTAAACAGTAAGTTTCATGCATTGAAACGATGTTGTTTTCCATAACTACAGTTTGGATAAGTGCTGAAGTCGACAGTCAGCTATCTTTGTTTAATTTACACATTTTAATTGGAATGGAGTATCTGCTCCCAGAGCAGTATCACTGCAAAGCCTTCATTAGCAGAACCATACTGCAGCAAGGGCAGGTGGGGTCCCAAAGGTGAAGACTTTCTGAGCCTGGTGACCTAGCTCATCAAACATATGGGTGACTAATTGAGATAGGCTAAAGTGCTGAGCAGCAGAGGTCATGTCAAGCAAAAACAGCTAGCTTGTACTGTAACCATCTGCATATCTTGGACAGAGTTGGAATGTTACATATTATGCATGGAATTTTTATGGACAAAGTGGTGAATGTAAATGCATTTCAAAGAGTTGTATTTACTTTAGCTAAGAATAACTTGTGATTATGGAAGCCATCTGTTCCCTCAGAGATAAGTGAAAAACAAAGAAGGAGCTATATGGAGTATCTCGTTCCAGGAGTTTAGTTAGAATGTCAGAGTTTCATTTCAGACCTAAAGGACTTTTTGTCCATTAATATTTTTGTAAGCCAACTTTCAGTTAAAGATTTTCATGCACAGCTGTGTCTGGAACATCTATGATGCTCTTGGGAACAAGCTTTTTGTGTAGACAAACACAACAGTGGGGTATTAGAGGTTGCAATAATTACAGCCAATAACATTCATTCCCTTTAAGTACAGAGGCTCTCCCCATCATGATGCAGGGACAGTATCTGTAAGTTAGTTTTTCAGCAGAGGATTACAATATGAATGCATGAGCTCAAATATAGAACTGATGATATTTCTCATTATATTCATGTTTTCCATACAAAATAGTGCAGTTTTATTTGCAATATCACTGATTATCAGTACATCATCACTGAAGTTAAAAATAATAATAGATAACTGGTGTTGTATTCCTTTATAATTTTCATGCCAGTGTCTTGCTTATAAAAGTTATTGCTGGTAGACTGGTACACTAAAATTAGTCTGTTTTTACAATGCAACATAAATGTAGACTTTATTAATAATCCACACATAAATAATGTTCTTAAAATCAGTCTTTTGCTCCTAGTAGCATAAAAACCTAATATGATCACAGCTAACTGTGATCTGTGTTGTAATTTAAAATATGGAAATCTGGTTGTTACTTTGCTTAGACTTTTTAAAAAAAGAAGATGGCACGCATAGCCATTGACCCCACTTAACGGCTGCTTTGGATGGAGAAAATGTGAGATTACTGGCAGGAGTGAATGGTTCTCAAGGTGAAAGGAAAGATTAACCCAACTAGAATTTTTCATTAGTCTGTGTGAGCTGTTTTCACTGCATCAGTATCCAAAAATTCCTGTTGATTTGGAGTATAAACAGTAGAATGATTAGACACACAAAAAAAGCTTAATTTGCACACAAGGATGGAGATTTGGGCTATTTTGCCAGTGGCTCCATATGTATAATTGCAGCTTGACAATGTGCAAATTCAATCCTGTTAGATGCTCCAAATGGGAAGGAAAATGGCAGCCTTCATATGTCTATAAAGAGACTCATTAAAGTAAAGATCTTTTGTAGAGTCTACCTGACTAATGTAGATTGCAGAGCTGGTGGTCACTCATTAAAGAAAACGGAAAAAAAAAATCAGCAGTCTAGCTATTGTGTACAGAAGGTCAAAATTTGTCTTGCATATGTGAAAATATGCTGTAGCAAACCCCAGAAGTCTTTTTTTAGTTTTATTTAATTACTTTGGCTGTACTTATGACCCAGTCAAGTTACGAAAATATTTAGAACAACAGGGAATCGGGCAATTGACCTGTTCTTATTGGGTGTGTGGCAGACAGGGAAGGATGCATTCATTCATGGCACCAAACGGAAGCATGCAGCTGGACTGGCATTGTAACACCCTCTACCATTACAGTGACTCTCTTTTATAAACATTGCTTGATTTAAACGGATTTCAAATGATACCAGCATGAAATTTGATTAAAACATTTACCTTTATTTTGGAGACCAATAGAAACATTACAATGAAAAAATAAAGTTAAAGGGGAGAGACTCTAAATAATCTCACCATGCAACACACAATGAGACAGAAACATTACTTATAACATTACTTATGTAATCGTAAAGTACAGTGCCAAAGTCTTGGGCTACCCCTTATTTCATTATATTTTATTTCCATTAAGCCAGACTTTATTGTAATTTTTTAAAAGTGGTTTTAGTAATAATTCTCCAGGCTTTCTGAAGGTCTTTCAAAGTTTTTCTTTGGAAATTGGCTGCTTTTCCACTTATTTTCACTCCAGTCCTTGTACCTGAACTGTTTTAAGAGGAATGCTTTTCTAAAAATGAAACTATGAATTAACACTGAACTACAAATCATTAAAGCATAAAAATCACCTAACCATAGGGATGAACCGGTGTTGTCTCTACATATAACCGACAATTTAGCAAAGAAATAATTCTAAAATTTGTATCTTTGGGTAATTTCACTAGCAGCCTATCACAAAACCACATACTTTGTTACCATTTCTTTAGTTGAAACTACAAAAATTGCCAAATATAACACAGTCATTTTTGCAAACCACAAAGTGATTTCCAAAAAGTGTCAGCCAAAAACTTGGCATATCTCAGCACAGTGTGCAGTGTTTCTTTAAGATTTAAAGAAACTGGACAAGTGGAAGACAAAAGAAGAAGTGGCAAGCCTAAAAAAAAACCATCTACAGAAGATGAACAGTATCTGAAAATCTTAAAACCTTAAGAAATGGGAGGGGGGGGGAGGCTCCATCAAAAACTTGACACAGGGTTTAAGAAATGCTACTGTTCATCATCAGAAATGGTCTTCAGTGGAAGACTGGCTGTCAAGAAGCTTATTTTTTCTTTTATTTTTAATTTGACTGAGGTATGCCAAATTACACAAGAACTGGACTGAAATTCAATGGCAACAGGTCTTACTGAGTGATGAATTTGAAATTTTTAGTTGTGAGTGTGTACGGAAGAGGTCACAAGACAGGTACAACAGTGAGTGTCTACAGTCATCTGTAAAACATGGTAGATACTCTGCAATGGTATCATAAATCAGTTAATGGTACTGGGGGATTGTGTCAAAACTGATGGAATTATGAAGGCAGAAAAGTACCATCAAATTTTAACCACCATGCAATACCATCTTCAAAGCATCTTACTGGCAAAAGCTTTATTTTTCAGCATGACAATAATCCCAAACACACTGCAAATGGAGTAAAAGCATACCTGGAAAGAAAAACACACAATGGAACACTATCAGCCATGGATTGACCTCCCCAGAGCCCAGACCTCAACATTACTGAAGCAGTGTGGGGTCATCTTGACAGAGAACAGAACAAAAGGCAGCCAACATCCAAGATCTGAATGTCCTTCAAGAAGCCTGGAGAACTATTCCTGAAGAATACTTAAAGAAATCAGATGAAAGCTTGCCTAACGGAGTTCAGGGTGTGTTGAAGAATGGCCATACCAAATGTTGACTTTCAAGGTTGTTAGAATTGTTCTCTGAATTATATACAGCATTTCCATTTATGTTTGCACATTTCAATGAATTGCTTCAGCTAGTTCCCATTTCTTTCCTTATTTTATTTAAACAACACTCTTTACCAATTTTAACCCAATATTAGTTTTGATAGCCATGCACCATTTAAGCATTCTTTAGACCTCTAATCCATGTAAAATTGCTCAGTGGGATCATACTTACATATCTGCTGGATCCATCATAGTCACATCTTTCAATCTTGCCAAGGCTTCCATCTGAAAAGTAGAGCTTTTCTGCTTTGTGGTCAATGGTCAGTCCATTGGGGGTTAAGATGTCAGAACTGATGACAATCCTTATGTTTTTGCCGGCTAAGGTGGATCTCATGATGCTGGGCCTCTGCTCATTCCAGTTTGTCCAAAACATCAGGCTTAAAAATATAAAACAGAGCCAAATTCAGTTCAGTTCAGTTCAATTCAAATTATATAGCAACAAATCACAACAGTTGCCTCAAAGGCTTTATATTGTAAGGTGAAGACCCTAAAATACTACAAAGAAAACCCCAACAATGAGATGACACCCTATGAGCAAGCACTTGGTGACAGTGGGAAGGAAAAACCTCCGGCAGAACCAGGCTCAGGGTGGAATATTTTAAGCCTAATCTTAAAAGTAGAGGGACTGTCTGTTTCCTGAATCTAAACTAGGAGCTTAGTCTGAGAATGAATTGCTACCAAATATTGACTTTCAAGGTTGTTAGAATGAATTATAAAACAAATACAGTGGTGTGAAAAAGTGTTTGCCCCCTTCCTCATTTCCTGTTTTTTTGCATGTTTGTCACACTTAAGTGTTTCGGAACATCAAACCAATTTAAACAATAGTCAAGGACAACACAAGTAAACACAAAATGCAATTTGTAAATGAAAGTGTTTATTATTAAAGGTGAAAAAAAATCCAAACCATCATGGCCCTGTGTGAAAAAGTGATTGCCCCCCTTGTTAAAACATACTATAACTGTGGTTTTTCACACCTGAGTTCAATTTCTCTAGCCACACCCAGGCCTGATTATTGCCACACCTGTTCTCAGTCAAGACATCACTTAAATAGGAGCTGCCTGACACAGTAAGGTCCACCAGAAGATCCTTAAAAGCTACACATCATGCCGAGATCCAAAGAAATTCAGGAACAATTGAGAAAGAAAGTAATTGAGATATATCAGTCTGGAAAGGGTTATAAAGCCATTTCCAAAGCTTTGGGAATCCAGCGAACCACAGTGAGAGCCATTATCCACAAATGGCGAAGACATGGAACAATGGTGAACCTTCCCAGGAGTGGCCGGCCGCCCAAAATTACCCCAAGAGCGCAGCGACGACTCATCCAAGAGGTCACAAAAGACCCCACAACAACGTCCAAAGAACTGCAGGCCTCACTTGCCTCAGTTAAGGTCAGCGTTCATGCCTCCACCATCAGAAAAAGACTGGGCAAAAATGGCCTGCATGGCAGAGTTCCAAGGAGAAAACCACTGCTGAGCAAAAAGAACATTAAAGCTCGTCTCAATTTTTCCAAAACACATCTTGATGATCCCTAAGACTTTTGGGAAAACATTCTGTGGACCGATGAGACAAAAGTGGAACTCTTTGGAAGGTGTGTGTCCCATTACATCTGGCGTAAAAGGAACACTGCATTTCAGAAAAAGAACATTATACCAACAGTAAAATATGGTGGTGGTAGTGTGATGGTCTGGGGCTGTTTTGCTGCGTCAGGACCTGGAAGACTTGCTATGATAAATGGAACTATGAATTCTGCTGTCTACCAAGAGATCCTGAAGGAGAATGTCCGACCATCTGTTCGTGTACTCAAGCTGAAACGAACTTGGGTTCTGCAGCAGGACAATGATCCTAAACACACCAGCAAGTCCACCACTGAATGGCTGAAGAAAAACAAAATGAAGACTTTGGAGTGGCCTAGCCAAAGTCCAGACCTGAATCCTATTGAGATGTTGTGGTATGACCTTAAAAAGGCCGTTCATGCTCGAAAACCCTCTAATGTAACTGAATTAGGACAATTCTGCAAAGATGAGTGGGCCAAAATTCCTCCAGAATGCTGTAAAAGCCTCATTGCAAGTTATCGCAAACGCTTGGTTGCAGTTGTTGCTGCTAAGGGTGGCCCAACCAGTTATTAGGTTTAGGGGGCAATCACTTTTTCACACAGGGCCATGATGGTTTGGATTTTTTTTCACCTTTAATAATAAACACCTTCATTTACAAATTGCATTTTGTGTTTACTTGTGTTGTCCTTGACTATTGTTTAAATTGGTTTGACGTTCCGAAACACTTAAGTGTGACAAACATGCAAAAAAACAGGAAATGAGGAAAGGGGCAAACACTTTTTCACACCACTGTATGTCATCTGAAACTTAAGTAGGGGTTAGGAATAATAGCTTTTTATACTAGATGATGTAGAAAAATGTGGTGCATAGAATTTTGTGCAAAACAAACACATGTGAACTGGAGGAATCCTCTTTACTAAATAGCTGGAGGTTTTATGCAGCCATGTCAGTCAATTATCAACATCAATCCACAGCTGCCAAGACCTCATCAGCCCCCCCCTTTTTTTTGTGCCCTCAAGGAGCAGATCACTAATATGGTGTAGCTCTGTTTCAATTAGATTAAATGGATTCACATCAGAGGTTGTAAGATAAAGGTCATTTATTCATGCTGTGAGTGAATTAAAAAAAGACAACAGCTATTTACAGGGAAGTAAATAAAAAAAATGTATATCTTGTTTTTTTTATAGGATTAACTATATGAACAGTGCATATGTTAATTCGATAACCATGCAAAGAAATCACTAAAAGATGAATAGTGGAATTTGCTTTTAAATTCTATAACACTTTTTTCAGAATCTGGCATCTCTCTTCATACTCTAATGAAGTCATGGAAGTCTACTCCAGTGTGATAATAAAGATTCAGGTCAGAAGTCATAACCAGGGGCTACTAATTAATCACTAGTGTTTGAATTCTAATTATCAGACAGTGATTCTAGAGCGGGATGGATATGGTGCCAAACTCCCAACCAAGGATAGTCTGAGGTCAAGGAATTAATTTAGATAGTATAAAGGGGGAGTATTATACTCACTCTTTGCAGACTGAGTGCAGAAATATGTTTATATTCATGAAATACAGGTTTGAAACATAAATTAAAACAGATGCAGCAGGAATATTTATGTTACATTTTGAAAAATAGAAGATAAATATAAATCCTTTGAAAAAGCTAGTACACAGATTAATAAAAAAACAACAACAACAACAACAAAAAGAAACAGGTCATTTAAAAAGCTATTAGTGCTGCCACAAACTGCACAAAACACTTAGCAAAAGAGGCAGAAATTAAGAAAAAACATTTATAAATGTGTTTTAAGACTCCCAAATTTAAGATAATAAAAGACACAATAAGTAGTGCATATCAAATTTTAAATTGCAATTTTTTTAATTATTTGGAAAAAACAACAATAAAAATAATAAAAACTAATAAAATTACAGCAGAATGAAGCAGCATTGCATAAAGTGTGCTTGCTAAAAGCAAGGTCAACACACTCTTATAAGGCTCAACTTTTTGTGCAAAGATCTAAAATGAGAGCAGTTATTTGTCAGTAATTTTCTTAAGGTGAGCAGCAGACAGTGGATTTGAGAGATCTACTTTTGGCATAACTTGGCTCTGTATCAAGAGCATACTCCATGAATAGATTTATAGATAAAAACGAGGGCCATAAAATTTGTCCTACAACTAACAGGATGCCAGTATATGGATTTTAAAACAGCAGTAATATGATCTAGTTAAAACTGGCAACAACCCTCTGAATCATATATAATTTATTTATAGACTTTCCAGGAAAACCTGAGAGCAATACATTACAGCTGTCAGCTGCACTTGTAAGAAAAACATGTCCTTAACAGACCGTGTTTGGTGTAATGGAGCAATGCAACATATTCACTAATCACATTACAGTTACAATTATGTCATTACTTGCATTACAAAGGTTCTTTATTTATCTATATGATGGGTAGCTAGAAAAAAAGATCATCAAGGGTTCTTTTTTCCCTGCATCCTTAAACCAGCTGACTTAAGTTTGTGTGTATGGGCATGGAAAATGGTGGAGTTCTACGGTACTGTGAAAAAAGGATTTGCCCTCTTCCAGGTTCTTATCTTTATCTGTTCTTTTGCACATTTGCCACATTTACACGCTTTTTTTTTGGATCATCAAAAATTTTAATATTAGACAAAGTTAACCCATGTAAACACAAAATTAAGGTTTTTTTAAAAAATTATTATTTAATTTATTAAGGGAAAAATACTTTACAAACCTACCTGGCCCTATGTGAAAAGGTAATTAAAATCATGAATTAACTGTGAAGTTCAATATCACTAGCCACACCCAGGCCTAATTAGTGCCAGACCTGTTGAATCGAGAAATAACTTCAATAAAACCTGTCTGACAAAGTTAAATAGGCTAAAAGTTAAAGAGGCTAAAATAGCAACACATCAAGCCACAATCTACAGACACATCTGAGAAACAAAGTCACTGATGTCTTCAGTCTGGAAAGGGCTAAAAAGCCATTTCTAAGGCTTTAGGACTTCAGTGAACCACAGTGAGCGCCATTATCCACAATTGGAGAAAACGTCCCAGGAGTGGCTGGTCTACCAAAATTACTCGAAGAGTAATGATGTAATGACCCATCAGGGAGGTCACAAAAGAACCCAGAACAACATCTAAAGAACTGCAGGCCTCACTTAAGGTCAGCATTCATGATTCAACAATGAGAAAGAGACTGGACAAAAATGGCATCCATGGGAGTTCCAAGATAAACAAAAAAACAAAAAAAAAAAACACTGCTGAACAAAAGGAATGCAAATCTCACATTTGACAGAAAACATTCTGATGATCCCCAAACTTTTGGGAAAATAATCTGTGGACTGATGAGACAAAAGTTGAACTATTTGGAAAGTTTGCATCCTATTGCATCTGGCATGAAACTAACAGCATTTTATAAAAAGAACAATGAAAAGCCACACCAACAATCAAACATGGTAATGGCAATATGGGAGTCTGGGGCTGCTTTGCTGTTGCAGGACTTGGACAACTTGCCATAATTAATGGAACCATAAAGGCTATGTATGTAAATGAGAACTGGTTTGCAAACATTTTTCCTGGTGAAATAAAGGTTTTAAAAAAAAATGATTCTGCTCACTACCAGAAAATCCCGAAGGAGAATGTCCAACCATCACTTTGTGCCCTGAAGCTCTAGCGCACTTGGGTTGTACAGCAGGGCAATGATAACGCACCTGATAAGTCCACCTCCAAGTGACTCAAAGAAAAAAAAAAAAGAGGGTTTTGGAGTGGCCTAGTCAAAGTCTGGACTTATATCAGGTTGAAATACTTTGGAATGACCTTAAACAGTCCGTTCACGCTCAAAAACCCTCAAATGTGGCTGAATTAAAACAATTTGATAAAGACAAGTGAGCCAAAATTTCTCTACAGCAATTAGAAAAACTCTTTGCCAGTTACTGCAAATGCTTGACTGCAGTTCTTGCTGCCAAGGGTGGCAAAACCAGTTATTAGCTTTAGGGGGCAATTACTTTTTCAGAGAGTACCAGATTTTTTTTACTTAATAAATTAAACCATCATTTAAATTTGATCTTGTATTTACTTGGATTGTCTTTGTCTAATATTAAAATATTTTTGATGAACTGAAATATGTAAGCGTGACAAATACGCTGTGTGGGTATATATATATATATATATATATATATATATATATATATATATATATATATATATATATATATGAATGTATGTATAGCATGGAGTATGTCAACCCCAGCCAAGCAGCTAGAGCCTGATTGTCACTGGGTTACAAAAGAAGTGCTGAGTATTCAGGTTTACAGCATTTTAGTCTCAATTCTGGCTGTGAATGGCTGTGAACTGCTCCAAGAATTGGTTTTCATCTGTGCTGTTAGCTTTCTTTTCATACTTTAACACTATAACAAAGATACTGTGTGAATCCTCATTAGGAATTTGTGTCAGTATGTGGGACTGCAGCCTAAGGGTTTTACTGTTAAATGATAATTATGTGAAAATGCATGTCAGAGTTACAGAGTTAGAAAGTAATGTTAAAGTAACTAATAGTGTCATGATTAACTCTCTCTAGGGAGTAATTAAGTAAAGTTACTATTTTTAAAAAGTAATGATTTATGTGTAAGACATAACTGTGTGGTTGGGATGTTCTACTGTAATCATTTATTTGGAATTGCCCAACCCCATTAAATCCTTAAGACTTTTTAATGTTGTTAATATAGTCTCTTGAACCACTAAATTGAACTAAAAGCATGGTAAAGTGAAAAGATATGCAGAGTATGACATGATGGAAATTAAAACTGTCCTTAAGAATGATAAAAATTTGTAGTGATAAAACTCAGGGCAGATCAAATACAGCCAAGAAAAAATTCAGAGTCAAAGGCTGACATTTTAGGATTAACAAACTGAAAAAGGTATGGGTGAACTGCAAAGAGAGAGAGAGAGAGTGCATTATGAGACAGAGAAGGACTACTGACTTTTGACATTCATCCAGGGCCAGGACATGTGGGTGGTCATCCTCTGAAAGAATGACCACAGCTTGCCTACTAATGGCGCTGACTCGACTCTGGTCCACAGTTTGTCTGGTAATGGTAGATGTAGTGGAGCTGGTCCAGTACAGGGTATCCCAAGCTCTGTGGTAAGCCAGACCTTCCACTGAACCTACATCTGAAAGAAGAGAAACATTAGATCGCTCCCCATGAACAACCTAACCAGATTGAAATACAGATGGGCGTGAAGGACATTTTTGTTTGAAGCAGCTCCTGGAAAGATTTTAATGTGAAAAATGAATCTGCCTTTTTATTCTAACTGTGTCATGTACTTTGCTTAGTAAGTGAAACGAAAGAATGTACAGACGGGGAAAATAATCTTGTTAATGCATAACTAAACAAACTAAAATTTGACATACAGTACAATGAAAAAAAAATTAGAAGAAATAAGATTAAGATTAATCATTTATCACAGATAAAGATATCACAGATAGAATTCATTAACTTTATTGCTAATTTTCTGTGTATCTCTAAATGCAAATTCCAGCTATCTGCCACTGTCATCTTAGGCTACAAAAACTCAGTTGTCTGTCTTATATAAATAGCTAAAGTAAAAGTACTGACTTTGCTTGTAACAGATGGTAGGATCCAATTGTGTTAGAATTGGGATTGTGTTTCTTTTATGATTGACAGGGAAATAACTTCATGCCTCACTACACTGGACAGACAGCTATTTGTTGATGCAAAAGTCACTCAGGAACCAAATATGTTTTCATGGCAAACCAATTTCCAAAACACAAAATATGAAAAGACCTTTGCAGTCTCTCTTGTTATTGCATGAACATGACTGACAGAGTTGGAACCTTCAGAGAGACAGTGATTTTCGACAGAAAATCTGGTCATATTTATGTTTGATTACTCACTGTAGTTTTTCTTCCCTTCGATAGATTCATGATTTACCCACAGAATATGACTTTCACTGTTCCTCAGTATTGCACAAGAATTACTCTGGGATAGAATAACTGCATTTTAAGCTAACTTATGAAAGTGATGAAATTAAAAAAAAACAAAAAAAAAAACAACAGCAAAAGCACCAGAATATGTGCATCTAACGCAGCAGAAAAACTCAAACCAGTAAAAAATACACATATACTGCATTTATTAATCAGAGTATAGCATCAAGTCAGTTAACCTTCTGGGATATTGATCTGGTCAGCTGAATAGCAGAAGGGGTTGTCAGTCAGTTTCAGCTTTGGTGTTAATGAATTTAACAACAGGTGCACTAGAGGGAAAAAAATGAGACAATCCCCAAAACAGGAATGATTTTATATGTGGAGGCAACTGACATTTTTATTTTCCCCCTCATCGTTTCTGAGAGTTTTACACTAGTTTTGGTTTTGCATTTGACTGTGGTCAGTGTCATTACTGGTAGCATGAGGCAATACCTGGACTCTAAGGAACTGATACCACTGATTGGCCCCCATGATCGCCTGACCTAAATCCAACAGAACACCTCTGGGACATTGTGGGTCCATCCAACATTGCCACGTTGCACCTCAGACTGTCCAGGAGCTCAGTGACACCCTGGGCCAGATCTGGGAGGAGATCCCCCAGGACATCATCCGTTGCCTCATTGAGCACATGCCCTGACATTGTCAGGCACGCATACAAGCATGTGGGAGCCAGACAAATTACTGAGTACAATTTTGAGTTCTGCAAAAACATTTCGGCAAAAGGGACTAACATGCATTATTTTTTCATTTTGATTTTCAGGGTGTTTTTGAAATGAGCCTTCTGTAGGTTGAAAAATTTCATTTCCATCAAATAATGTGGCATCCTTTCTTTCCTAACACATTAACCCAAACCATATGAACACAGATATCCAACATGATTTTTTTTTTCCATTGAGAGCTGATGTATTTTTCAAAGTGTTACTTTCTTTTTAGAGCAGCATAGCTCAGAATGCCATTGTAAAAAAACACCAGAGAGCCACATCACCAGAACCTAGTCTATAGAGCAGTATACCAGGACTCTAAGATCAGACAGATCAACCTGAGCATGCCGTGGACGGACTACAAGAAAGCCTACAACTCAATAGACACAGGACAGCTAAAATTGCCTGGGTATCTCACAAGCAAGCGGGAATCATGATAAAGATCCACGAAGGTCAGCCACAGCCAAATACTTCCAGAAGGTAAGACATTTGTTGGTCAGAATAAGACTCAAGATGCACATGCCCTAATGGTCATCAGCTGAAGCAGGCCACAAGAGGAGATAGATGCCACTGATGTCAAGACATGAAAACTCCTCATAATGCCTGGAGGTTTCCACCCAAAGTCCAGCACCCTGAGGCTTGATGAGCAACGGAAAGAGGGAGGACAAACATTAGTGACTGTCAGAGCCACAATCCAGGATGAAACGTGGAGCCTCTGTGAATACATCAGTAATGAGCTGCCTAAAGAATGTGTCAGGCAGCTGGAGACAGATGATGATGAGAAAGAGGAAGAGGAACTATCACAGATGACCAAGACCTGCATGGGATGTACCATTGGCAGACAGAAGGAGTGACTGACATCAAGAAATCCTACCAGTGGCTGGAAAAGGTCAGTTTGAAACACAGCACACAACGGACAGGACCCAAAATACAGACTGTGCAAAGACACCCTAGAGACTATCCAAAGCATGCAAGTAGGTGCTGGCCAAGCAACCAGACATGATGGTGGTTGACAAGAAGCAGAAGACCGCAGTTGCGGTTAATACTCCTAATGTCGAGGACAGCGGACCACGACAAAATAGAGAAGGACCACCACAACTGGAGAAGATGTAGTATATAAAGTCCAAAGTGTTCCCAGCAGTTATAGGAGCTTTAACTGAAAAACTGGAAGAGTGGCTCCAGCAGATTACAGGCACATATATTTTTTTATATATATTTTTTTTGTAAAATATATATTTTACAAAAAAAAATCCCAGTTCCCAGCAGGGCGGTCTTTGTCCACCAAGCTTGGGTCCTCCACCAGAAGCTTGGGAGCTTAAGGGTCCTGCGCAGTATCTCTGCTGTTCCCAGGACTGTGCTCTTCTGGACAGAGATCTTGGATGTCATTCCTGGAATCTGCTGGAGCCATTCTCACAGTTTGAGGGTCACTGCCCCATATGTTCCAATTACCATGTGGGCCACTGTTACCTTCACCTCCCACATCCTCTCTAGCTGTTCTCTCAGCCCTTGGTATTTCTCAAGCCTCATGTGTTCTTTCTTCTTAATGTTTCCATCACTTGGTATTGCAATGTCTATCACTACAGGTTTCTTCTTCTTGTTGTCCACCACTACTATGTCCAGTTGGTTAGCCATTACCTGTTTGTCATTACTGTTTGTCTGTCTGTATCTCGAAGTCCCACAGGATCTTAGCTTGATCATTCTCAACCACTCATGGAGGCTTATTCCATTTTGACCTCTGGACTTCTAGGTCATACTCAGCACAGATTTTCCTCTATACTATGCCAGCCACTTGGTTCCAAGTATGCCCTCCCTGCTAGCATCTTGCACCCTGCTGTTATGTGCTGGATTAACCCAGTGGCATCTCTGAACAGCCTGCACCTGGGGTCTTGCCTTATATGGTAGATCTCAGCCTCCATCAATCTTGTGCTCAGTGCTTGTGTCCCTGTGCTGCCATGATTAGGGCCTCCATGCAAACCTTCAGCCCAGCTTTGTCCAGCCATGGGTAGGATTTTTTTTTTTTTTTGGTAAATGCTGTGCAGAGGACTGTCCTTACATGATGGTTCCTGTTCTTGTTCCTTGGGTTTCTGCTGCCTGAGGTACCACTCTCCTGATTCTCCCGACATGGATATTTATTGTTTTATCTAGGATAATGGTTCTGACACTCACTAGTCCTCAGCCTCCTTCCTTCCGCTTAGTCTACAGTCTCAGGGTGCTTGATTTGGGGTGAAACCCTCCATGCATGGTAAGGAGCTTTCTTGTCTTGATGTCAGTGGGCTCTATCTCCTCTTTTGGCCAGCTTATTTTCCCAGCAGGGTATCTGACAACTGGCAGGGTGTAGGCGTTGATTGCCCAGATCTTGCTCTTCCCATTGAGCTGACTCTTCAGGACTTGCCTTACTCTCTGGAGTTTCTTGGCAATTGCAGCTTTCCTAGTGGCCTCTTCATGTTTCCCATTTGCCTGTGAGATTCCACTGCACTTGTAGCTATCCTCAGTGTCTGCAATGTTACCTTCTGGTAGTGCAATTCCCTCAGTTCTGACTACCCTCCCTCTCTTTGTTACCATACAACTACACTTCTCCAGTCCGAATGACATTCTGATGTAATTGCTATAGATCCTTGTAGTTTGGATCAGTGAACCTATGTCTCATTCACTCCTGGCATATAGCTCGATGTCATCCATGTATATTCGGTATCCATAGCCAGTCTTGTTGATGAGCTGACTGAGGGGATTCAGGCCTATGTAGAACAGCTGTGGGAACAGAGCATCTCCATGGTAAATCCCACACTTGATGGTGACTTGTGCAATTTGCTTGAAGTTGGCCTCTAGTGTTGTTTTCCAAATTCCCACTGAGTTCCCGATTAAGGCTCTCAGGGTGTTAGTGATCTTATATAAATCTAGGCATTCCCGGATCCATGTGTGTGGCATTGAATCATAGGCTTTATTGTAATCAATCCAGGTGGTGCACAGGTTGGTCAGTTTAGTCTTACAGTCTTAAGTAAGGAAGACTGGCTACGGATACCAGCTATGAAGTAGAGCAAACATCAGCCACCTCCTCTACATGGATGACATCAAGCTGCATGCCAAGAGTGAATGAGATATCGATTCACTGATACACTACTAAGATCTACAGGAATGACATCGGAACGTCATTGGGACTGGAGAAGTTATTCGGTTGGTAACAAAGAGAGGGAAGGTAGTCAGAACTGAGGGGATTGCACTACCAGAAGGCAAGACCGCAGACATTGAGGACAGCTATAAGTACCTTGGAATCTCACAAGCAAATGGGAACCATGAAGAAACCCAAAACTCAACCTAAGCAGCTCATGAAGGCAAGTCGTGAAGACTCAGCTGAATCAAACTCCTAAAATTTGAAAAGATCACATAAATAGATTAAGGAAATGTACAATTTCCCCTGAGAGATTAAAACAAAGCTTGGTTACCTCTCTAATAAAGCCCACTTATTACAAATGAGTAATGCCAAACTCACAAACAATTTGTCAGTGAGACAGAAAAAATGGCTTTGCTACAGGTTTGTAAAGATTACCTGCATCTACTGTATGCTTATGTGTACCTCATTAGTCTGAAAATCTATCAGTTTATTGTGCAATAAGAGAGATTGTACAGCCTTCATTCTTCTAAAAAAGTAAATAAATGTACATCAAAGTGATTAATTTGTCAAACAACTGGCTAATTGGATTTTTTTGTAGTGAGGATTTTTGCAGACAACTTTGGCTGTCCGTGACATTTCTAACTGTCTAAATGGCAAACGTGGCCAGTATTAGTTAATTTGGCTGCACCCCAGTTTATAAAACCCCATAAACCATACTCCAGAATACTTAAGACTTTACCTTAGTCAGCCAACCACTAATTAATAGTTTGCAATAAAACCTGTCTGGCAGGTTGGAGTTTCTAACAAATTGTTGGCCAGGCAAGGGACTAATTAATGGGGGACACACAGTTTAATTAGGGAAATATAGATGATTAACATCTTCACCTTTCCTCAATGACATGATTCGGGCAGAAACTTTTAGAATAAAAGAAGAGATAGTACAGAAGTAGATTCAGTGGCGACTATAGGTGTTGAGTCCATCAAAAGAAGTACAGAGCAGGTGGATGTGCAGCTTTTAATCAACACACAAATAAAATAATTGGAAACCATGGGGGTCATTGTACTACTGTATGCAGTGTTCATACATAAAAAAAAATCTGTTTGTTTCCACTCATGAAAAATAGGTATTGTTATGCATTATTATGGATGTAAAAAAAAAAATGCTGAACAGCATTTAAAATAAAAATTCCTTGCACCACTTTCATTATGAATTTCACATGTTTTAAGGTGTGAAGGACACTTAAAAATCCTGACAGATGGTTCTTGATAACACTTGTTAATTTCTAGAAGATAAATAAATAAGCAGAAAGCTCCCTCAGCAGGAGTGTTAAAGATGGGTCGGGGGATGGGCGAGAGTGGATCAGTAACACTCCGCCAGTCTCTCAGTGCGAGGAGGAGGTGGGAAGGTGCTGAGCTTTGCTCCCTGTGGAAACGTCACTGAATGCCAGAGGACACTAGCTGTGCAAAACTGAGTTTTTGTTGTTCATCTGACTCCAGTCATCTTATCAAGACAGAACTGACTGGGTCTTTTCAAAAGGAGTAAAAGGAGCAAACAAACAAATTGATCGAAGAAGAATTGTCCCTCTTGACATTCATCAATAGAGATGGTTTCAGTGCTACATGAATATTGTACTCATACCAGCCCTGCTCCCTATTTAAAGGAGAAAAACACCTTAATTGCACTTTTTTTTTTCATAGAAAAAGCAGCATGTGAGCAGCGCAACAGCAGCATTGGATTTGATCAGCTGCAATGTCACTTTACACTCAAACTATATTTCTGGGGTTTAAAACCCAGCACACAGCCAAACTAGTTATATATAAGTATGAATAAACTATAGAGTGTACAAATATGCAGTTATAAGCGTAAAATGCAAGTGAATTGTGAGTGTTACACACCCATTTAGACAGACGTATTTATTCAAATTTAATCTTATCTTTCTCACAACAGATACGTGAAACAGAAGACTGAAAACACATCAGAAACACACCAAGTGAAGAAAAGGTGTGACGATTTTGGCTAATCCTTTTGCACACTGTGGCAAACCACACAGGAAATCTGAAGCTCCACAAAGTGACATAAGTGCATGTTTGCAATTGTGGACGTCTAGGGTGAATTTATTAGATAACAACACAAAGTAATGTAGATACATTGCGAGAATATGAAATGCACTTACTTTCTGCAATGACAGATCTTCCTGTCCAGTCATCATTAATCATCTGGATATTTCCAAAATGTACATCACTAAAAAAGATGCGGTTGGTTCCAGCTGTCTCTTGACTATAGTCAAAGGCCAGCGCTATGACATTCTTGAAAAAAGTGGGGTTTTCAAAAGGCTGGACAGGCGAGTTGAGGTCATTTTCATCTGAAAGGTGGACGCTTTTCAAGATAGTCCTTTCAGAGTAGAGTAGATAACCTTCATAACGCTCACAGGCAAAGCCATCCTCTGCCAAGCGGCCATGTGCACAGGAGCAGGTCCGGCGACCACTGCCCAGGTGAAAGCACAACTGCTGGCATCCTCCATTACTTCTGGCACATGGGTTGGTGCCTTCAAAGTACAACACGTGCTGAGTTATTCATTTGCCTCCATTCCTGCTCTGAGCAATCACGTTTAAATTGGCCTAGTTACACAAGTCAGATGAAAATCAAATCTAGCAGCCACAGATTTGGAAGCTGATTACATAAAAGTCAATAGGCATAATAAGAGATAGTAAGAGAAACTGTGTGATGATAATAATGTTAAAAACTGTACCTTTTTCTCTGCCTCTGGTGAAGACTGTCACATCTTTCAAATTGACCCCTAGACCACTCCTCATGGTCACAGCTTCACTGGCATCAGTCTTCAAGCCTCGTCGGATTGAACCATTTGAGTGGGCCCTGAAAAGCAGGAGAGACAGGGGCAAAATAGCAAGCAGCTATACATATTATATTTTCGCTGTAGACCATGGCAAGGTGAAGGATGAGCAAGTTAAATAGATATACTGCAAACAGTTATAACTTCATTTGAAAATACTAATACAAAACTCAAGACTGTAGGCATTTTGTCAATACACATTTGACGTCAAAAATTAAAAAAAAAAAATCAGAATACAGCTTCTTTCCACTGTTATCATCATAGCAAACTGCAGAGATCAAAATGATTGATGATTAAAAATGGAAATTAAAAATAAAAAACTACACTAGTTATTTATTTTGTTTTTACCAAGAGTTTCAAACCTTTCTCAAACCGTTGTTCTGCTGTTTGGAACAACACCTGCAAACAACTGCAGGCGTCTATAAAAATGCATAAAGCAAAAGACTTAATTACCAAAACTAGGGTGTTACAATATTTATTGTGTGCCTGATTTTACAGTATGTTGAGGAACAAACTGATGACACTGATGTCTGGAGTATTTTCCAAAAAAAGTGTTCTAGATTGCAAGAGGACCTGCTGTTTAATATTTTCCCATGGAACCTTTGGAAGGAGTGGAAGGGCAATGTCAGTGTACTATAAAGGCTTTGCAGGCAAATGCATGTGTTTGCATTTGAGAAAATAACAAATTACCTGTCAGACCAGTAGATGTAAGGCCCAAACACAGCCACTGAGAACAGGTCTACGTTGGCCATTGACAGTACAATCTCCCGGCTCTCACCGTTCTCAAGGTTGATCCTCTCGATCTTATCTGTGCGTGCGTCGCACCAATATAATGTATTTTCCTGGAAGGTAATTTTAAAATGCATAACAGAAACAGAACCTCTTTGGTAGGTTTTTTTTTTTTTATATGTTAGCTACAAGAGTAAGATGAGGTAGGAGGCAGGTACTGTGCATGATATATTGTCTGTGTGCAACTGTACCTCATAGTCTATGGAAATTCCATTGGGCCACATGATGCCTGAGCTGACCAAGGTAACCTGGTCGGATCCATCTAGGCGGGAACGACCGATGCACGGGTTCTGCCCCCATTCAGTCCAGAAGAGATAGCTGCCCGGCATAAAAACACCCAAATACAGTGTGATTTTATTAAGCCTGATTTAGCTGACCTATGCAACTTTTTTTTTTTTTTTTAATGAAACATATTCTTTAAAATAAAAATATTTAAAACAAATACTGTTTTTAATGTTTTTTAGATAACATTTGCTTTGTTATCTGGAGGTAGCTATGGTTTATGGCAACAGTGTAGAACATTTGGATCTAGTATTGGGTTTTGTATGTTGTAGCAAATGTATGTACTTATATATGTACTTATATATGTATGTACATATGTATCTAATTATCATGTTATACTACTTCCTGAAATGCAAACAACAAAAGCAATGTTTTATTCTACTCTACTTTACTCTACTCTACTCAAAAAGATGGCAAATTGTAGACACAAATTAATGCAAGTACACAAATAAATATAAATACCAATAAATAAGGTAGCCTGTGTACTTAATATAATAAGTGATTGGTATTATGGTGACAAAAGTGAGCCACACAATGACTTCACCACCAGACTGGAGTGTTGGCACCACGCAGGTTGGGTACAATGCAAAATTATGAGCCTACCATCTGGAACCCAGCAATGTTTTTCTCAGCAACACAACACTGAAGTGCTGCTTACTGGAGAATTTTACTTTTTTTTGTGTGTGTGCTGTTGTAAGTGAACATCCTTGGACATCTGAAGCTTAAGACATAATCAAACCAGCGTGTCTGGCACCAACAATCATGACACAGTCAAAGAAACAGCCAGTTTTTTTCCCCTCTCTGCAGTGTTTGATGATATGGTTAACTGATTCTGTGCGCTATACTGGTACCACATAATAGGCTGATTGGAGTGGTCACTGAGTGTATATGCAGTAAGCCAGCATTGATTTAATAAGGCAATTACCTGGTCTGGTTTCTTTTCATTTTATTTGTAGTTTTACAAAGCAAATCTTCAGTCTGCAGAAAATGTTTTTAAACTATGGAGATGGCACTGATTATAAGGATACCACTACAGTGGTATAGAGAAAACAAAAACATGAAAACACACAGTCACTTCCTACCCCTTTTGTGGATGTACAGCAATGGCTCTAGGCTGATCAAGTCCTTCTGATATGACCACCGAGCGGTATGCACCATTCAGACGAGAGATTTCAATTAGATTGAAACCATGGTCTGTCCAGTACAGGTTGCCTGTGTAGAAAGAAACAATAGTCATATGTTTAAATAAAGTAGATGTGTATTCATCCTCATGGACAGAGAACTTAAAGACAAAATTCAGTAAATCTAATTCTTCACATGCATTTGTGTCACAGTGTGTGGACTTCGTCACCAACGCCTAAAGATTTTTGGCAATCCAGATCACAACAATGACATCTACTCAGTGCTATAACTAGAGGCATGGCACCTTAAGTGTGAATTTTTGACAATCAATACAAACTTGACAGCCTGTGGAAATAACTCCAGGGCTTGAGTAGTGACAGCACTAACCAGCGATCCAATCAACAGCAATGCCTTCCACACGGCTGATGCCGGTAGTAATGACATCCTCCCTCCAGGTCTGATCACGTTTGGCTCGGGATATTCTGTTCAGCCCCATGTCTGTCCAGTACACAGTATCGTTTCCTGCAAAATACACCCTGCGGTTAATAATAAGAGTAAATGATGTGATGAATGTTGCTGCCACAAAAGTCCTCAAACTAAGCAGCTCATGAAACCACACTTTACTGCAGCATGGCCCATTTCACCAGATTTTGTGTGGCACAATAAAGCGTGATAGCAGAAGTACCCACAGTTCAGCCACAGGGCTGTGTTCACGTTCAGTTCCTGGATAGGAAAGCCAAATGTTGGGAAAATTTTACAGGGCAGTATACTGCTTCATGCAAAACATGGTGTTGGTAAAACTGTAACAGGCCCTTTATCATTTTACAGCCCTATTAAATAGGCATATAAAACAGTGTGGTTTTCCTTTTCTTTTTTTTATAGCGCTGTCTTGAAGTGCATCTTCCTGCATGACTGTCAGTTAGACTGTACAGGTTGTTAAGAGGGTAGTTGCCGTTATATGTTTAATTGCACGTTCTTGTTCCCAGTGCATTTACACTCTGTTAACACAGAGATGATATATGACACAATGCAGCTGCAGGGATTTCATCTGTTCCACTCCAGCAACCTCGATTCTATAATGACATGCAAATGTTATGTGTGAGCTATCAGCTGGTGTTCTTGGATGGGCTTAGTAATACACTTGTGTGTTCACCTGTCCAAAATAATGAAGGTGAGGGCAATCATCAATCTTGTTCTGTACTTTGGCAATGTCTAATTTTAGATTCAGGTTATTACCTCTTTTTCAAAAGCTGTGGTCACACTTTAAGATTGCCATCGACCTTTAGGGTCTCTCATATTCAGAAAGAGGTTTTAGGCTTTTGCAATAGTCAAGGGATAAAACAATGACTTGTGACTACTTGTATAACAGGGGACCCAACTTGGCTTTTTTCTCTACACTCAGATTTTTTTTCTTAAGAAGGAGAAAACATAAGGAACCCCTTAGTCCAAAATGCCATTTCATTTAAAGTTTAAGACGTTATATCCAGTGGCATTATTTATTCTAGTTTCTCCTGTTTCACCAGGTTTTATTTTCTGGGAATTATTATTTGCAAACATTTTGTTTGTATCTATTAGGCCTGTGCCATATCATATTGTCCAAAATAACACCAGTATACATTTTTACATGATCTAAAAATGTCACATCATATTATAATTGCTATAGTAATGCCATGAGTTTAGGTTCCGTAGTGTGCGCAATAATGAGACAAGCCCGTGATGTCTGGGAGTAAGAGCCATGTATGTCAGCCTCCAATTATGATTTAGTGTCTAAAAAGGGAGCAACTTCAAAAGCAGTTCTTTTCAAAAGCAAGAAAAATGTTCCTGCTAAAGGTGGAAACAACAAACGCCTTTGACCACTTGAGGGAAAAAACCCACAGTCGAGTACAGACAGGCTACATATGAGGAGATACTAGCAGCTGGTGATGTTCGAACCAAATGGAAACAAAAAAAATCTCCACAGACCTTCGTTGGAGCACTTGCTAGCTGCACTCCATATGACAAGAACAAACAAGGGATGGAAATTACTGATGTGGTTACATGGTGGAAAAGCAGGGCTTTAAACAGCTGGTTAAAAAGCTCGACACAAGACAAAACATCCCAGGTAAAAGGCATTTTTAGTTTCATTATGTGACAATATTGTGCAAGTTCCTGGAGAGTTACAAGGCTAAGTTAGTTGAGTTAATGCTGAATCTAAAGTGTTTATCAGTTATTTTATACTTTAATTAAAATTTCAAGGGAAAATACTACCAAGGCTGCCTTTGTGCTTACATTTGACTTACTCTGTCTCACTGGATATAATGCTGCTGCTGGTAGCTTGTAGCAATAAATTCACACTTCAAATTAGCTAGTGTGTGTGAAAAGAAGAATGGGAAATCATTTACTTACACTTATAAATGCTACAAGCTGCGAGCATCAATAAAATATTGTTCAGGAGTTGTTAATCTGCCCTGGAGGGGGGAAGGGGATATTGTTTTTGGTATGTTAGTTTGTGAACAAATTTGCTGCAAAACTACCAATCCAAATTTCATACTGAATTTTGTCATAATGTGACCAGTGACGCATAGATCACCTGATTAAATTTTTGTCATAATTGGGTCAAGAAAAAAAAAAAGTTGTGCGCAATTACAACGGATGGAGCCCCAGCTATGACCAGAGAGTGCAAAGGAATGGCCCCTATGGAGTGCACCAAGGTCAAAAAGAGAGGAGGTGAGGCTGTGAAAATGCATCATTCATCGAGAAGCCCACGACAGTCCAGCTTGGTAATGTGATGAACACAGTAAATGTTAACTGAGCAAGAGGGCTCTACCACAGAGAATTTCAAGCTTCCCTATCAGACACTGATGCTGAATATGGGGACCTACTGTACTATTGTGATGTGCGCTGGCTACGTGATGGCTCCATGCTGCAGTGGTTTTATGCTCTGAGGTTTTTGCAAGAAAAGGACCGACCTCTTCATGAGCTGAGTGGTTGGCTGATCGACCTAGCATTTTTAGTTTATCTTACTGATCATTTTAACTCACAGAACAAGAGCCTACAAGGCAAAGACCAGCTTGTACCACAACTTCATACACAGATGAAAGAATTCTGTGGGAAACTCTGTCTCTTTGAGACACAGTTGCGCAACTTCAATTTTGCGCACTTTCCCACGCTGTCTGAAATCAAAAATTCTTTTCCAAAGGTCAATCTTTCACCTAAAAAAAAGAAAAATGTGTCTGTAATCACATCTCTCATGACAGAATTTAGTCAGCAATTTCAAGATTTCTCTAATATTGAGAAAGAAATCCAGCTATTCTCGACTCCCTTCCTGATGGATGAAGAGAAAGTGGAAGAGAGTCTGCAATTAGAACCTATTGAAATGCAGTGTGATGATTCTCTGAAAAATCAACATCGACTTTTGTCCCTACCTGACTTATACCAGAGCTTGGAAAAGGACAAATTCCTCTGATAAGATCCATCCATCCATTCACTTCTGCTTATCCTGTTCAGGGATGCGGGGGGGCTGGAGCCTATCCCAGCTGACATAGGGCGAGAGGCAGGGTACACCCTGTACAGGTTGCCAGCCTGTCGCAGGGCCAACACAGAAAGACGGACAACATCCACACTCACATTCATACCTATGGGCAATTTAGAGTGGCCAATGAACCTAACCCCAGTAAGTGCATGTCTTTAGACTGTGGGAGGAAACCAAAGTATCCGGAGGAAACCCACGCAGACACGGGGAGAACATGCAAACTCCACACAGAGAGAGAGAGAGGCCCAGGCCAAGGTGGAATCGAACCCAGGTCTTCCAGATGGTATTCTAACTGTGAGGCAGCAGTGCTAACCATCGATGCCATGCAAAAAGAATGATGAGTCTGTTTGGCTCCACATACTGTACACATGTGAGCCAACATTGTCACTATTAACTCTGAACAAATGCAGACTGAAAACCAAAATGACCCACAGCCATCTCTGTGATGTCCTCCGCATCTCAACCACCAATCTTACTCTTGACCTGCCATCCTTCAGTCCAAAACACAGTATTGCTGCTCCCACTGAGTGCAGCACTGTTCCCATTATAGGTAAGGTAAAAATGAACATTAATCTATAATATTATAATAATATAAATGTGTAAATAAGTCTAATAAATTGATAAATTCAGTCAATTGAAGTTGATAACATTTTGCAACAAACATCAATCTGTTAACAAGCCCAATAACATATTTGCATAACAAGCTTACATATACCCTTCCTCTTTCCCCCTTATATTTCCCTATAAGGGAAGGTTTATACAGGGCTATGAAGAGGGAACATCACGCTGACCTTTAATGCAACAGAATACATGAACATTTGTTAATGGAAAACTGTGATCTAGGCTAAAAATTTAAACAATTTCAAATATTAATGGTTATATTTTTTCATATGCGGTCCTCTGTGAAAAATGTTAGGATTTTTTAGAGAAAAGAATGTCTCGTGATGTAAAATGCCCTTTTCTGGTCAACATGACTCCTCACTCCACCTATCTCTTCCTTGTCTCCTGCTCTGGTGGGAGGGTCTAAGATGCAAGGAGATTCAAGGATTTAAAAATAGCAGTGCAATTAATCAAATTTTTATTTTTTTTATTTTTATTTTTTTATTATTTGTGTTTATTTATAATGTATTTATTTAGATTGCAATTTATTTATATACTTTTTATATTTATATTTGTATTTTATTTATATATTCTGTTTTTATTTTCAGTATTTATTTTTCTAGAGATTGTAGAAGTGCACTAGATTTCAAGGTATTCCTTGTTCTTCAAGTGCAATAAATGCAGTGTTTACAAAGTCAGTGAGTAATCGCAAATAAAAATTAAATACTTGTGATTATGATTTTTTCCATTATTGAGCAGCCCTATTTAAAAGTGAAAAATAAGAGGCTGCTTTCATCCTCTGTGGAGCTGATAGGTTGCTGCCTGCCAACCACAGCTAAAAATCAAAATAACCAAGCTATCAACTGATGAAAGATCTGATGGAAAACTTCAGGAAATGAACAGAATTCTATCTGTGGCGTTCACTGCATTGAAAAACAACATTTGGAATTTTTTTTTCCAATTTAGTAAACAATAGTCGGTACGTAATAGTTTCCTTTCCAGTGGCAGGAGAGGAAAATCATAGAATGCACGTAGAATCATCCAGACATTCCATTTTTATCTACTGCATTTCTAAAAAGAATTGCTACAGAGCTTCAGTATACAAACTTTTTTTTTTTTTTGCACTTATGGTTTGTTGTGCATATACAGTCTCCTTTACACAGTTTTACCCACCATACTTCTTATCATGTTTCAATAGTAACCTAGTATACATGTATTACATAGATTTAACTTTTCCAGTCTCTAGTATGTTTGTAGTATTTGTCAGCATAATAAATCAATTATTTTTGCATATCATGTGAAAGGAAGCACATATGTAATAAATGTCAGCACAAGCTACCGGGTTTATGCTTTGCAATGTTATGTTAGCTTCACTTTGTGCAGCATCTTGGGAGTTGGGTTGGATTAGGATTGTTTACATGGGAAATGGTTGATTTTATTCATGCTGAGTTTCCCCATAATGTAGGCATAGTGATCTGTCATCTGGATAAGCTTAAGCTAGACCATTGTTTAAAAGATGCACAAAGCCTAGTAGAAAGAAGATCTTCATCTTTTCTTTAATAGTTGAAGAAACAGATTGTTTTTTCTATTGCAGGAAATAAAGCAAAGGAATATGAGAGTGTAGTATAATGGAACTTAGCCAAAGCAGTAACAGTTGTATTAAATTGAGGGATGGTTTAATGCCTACATTTCCTTTGCTATTTTTGCATAAGTATTTAAAGCCAATCCTTATCAATACAAGTAAACTAATTTTGTACAATTTCCCTAAAAATAAAAAAAAATACAAAACGTTTATTTTTCTAAAATGACTGATGTGATGACTTTCCAGATGTAGTGGCTGAAAGAAGTGATGTTTGTTCCCAAACTTCAAAGTATGAACAAAGGTTCCAGTACAACAGAAAATATATCAATGAGAACTTTGAATTACAAGAAGAAACCAATAGGATTGGCAGAGAAACAGCAGACCAAAAAAAGTGGCAACAGGCATGCAAGGCAATAACATTTCTTATAAAACTCATTAATGTACAGAGCTTAACATTAGACCACCACCCAGTGTAAGGTTTATGCCACAGCTACCCTAAATTCACAGTACTGGTAATTACCAGTATATATATATTTTATGTTTCTGTAATGGTTAATCCACCACTATGCACAAGCTCTTTAATCAAAATTGTATTTTTAATGCTAAAATGTAATTATTAATGGTATCCATGAATTTTTAAATTTACTGTTTTACAAAAAACAGGAAAAAAAAACATAGTAAAGCACATTATTATTATTCTTTGATTAAGATGCCAAATTGCTGTTATTAACTTGCATTCCTGAACAGAGAAATTAGTTTTAGGTATTCTTAATAATTTCCGACTTCCAGTCCAGTGTATCAGCTAAAATATGGGTATAAAAATGAGTCTAGTTTATTTGCCTTAAAAAATTTATATATTATTAATTTTTAGTTTTAAAGAAGTTTTTGACAAAGTTTTCTTGTTTTTATGACAGGTGGTCTAATAAAAGTGCTGCACATTACTGCAGAGTGTGGCGGTTAACTTAGATCGGGGATTGTTTAAACTGTCGTGACCTCCCAACATCCACCAACATTTCATGGTGCATGAACAAGTTATTTTCTTGGACTGCTGTTTACATATTTTTGGTTGTGTACACCACCGCAGCAGGCCTGAAATTAAATAATCAGGATGCAACTGAAGACACATACTTCATACAATCTGAAGGGTTTTTAAAAACATTGTTGAATTAGAGCCATTATTATGAACAGCGCCCTATTCTTAAGGGCTTAAATGTAATTAAACTCATAAACATAATCAAAAAATATTCTGCAGCACCTGAAGAATCCTTTGCAGGCTATGGTTTCATAGAATATTCATACATGGACAGCCACAATGTTTGAGCCACCTGCCTGCTACTGGGTACCCCTAATGCTGCCAAAACAAAACCTGTCGGGGCATAAACATGGGTTTGAATGCCAGACGCCACGAGGTGTCCCGAGGTTCCCAGCATTACGTTATAATGACATGAATAATGTTATTCACTTCAATTATCAGGCGGTTTCAATATTGTGGCTGCTCGGCGTATATGGATACTATGTAGCCTGATCTGATCAGAGCAGCTATCTGAAGCAGACATCTGCAGCTTTTCTAGATAAGAAGGACCACATAGTTAAAAAAAAACAACCTGCAGCCTGCAAAAAAAGAAAAAAGGCCAAAAGGAAAAAAAAAGCACCAATATGAAGTGTGTATGTTTAATAAAATGTCAAACAAAACCACTCTTTAAAGACTCAACAAGCTCAACAGCAAGATTTAATGGGTCTCTGCTATCTTATGATATATTTCAACATACCTGCATGAAAGTCAACTCCCACAGCAAAAAGTGTTCCTGTGATGGGCATGAGGGCTTCACTGTTGTCATTTGGGTCAAGAGCAATTCCTCGGATTCCCTCATGGATGGAATACATTAGAAATGAGTCAACACCTACAGAATCACAGAGGGATCAATTAGACCACAAATAAAAGTATTAAAGCTTTAAGAACTCACGAATGCCCTTTGAGGCATGTATAGATTATTCATATACACTTATATCCACAACCTCTCACTGAGAGTAATGAATGGCTCAAGGAAACTAGGAATCATACCCTCACAAGACATGCGATCACTACGCAAGTTATAGCCAACGGTGCAGGAACAGCTGCGGGTGTTTTCTGATGTTGGGAAACAGAGCTGTGAGCATCCTCCATTGTTTACTTGGCACGGATTTCTTCCTGAATATTAAACAAAACCAACAAAAGGAAAACAGTAAGATACTGTAAGCAGGTACAATGTGTCTTTATCTGTATCTATGTGTACTGATATGAGAGAAACTGGTTACCTTTCTGACTGTCCCTGTCATACACCTTCATATGAACCACTCCACTTGTCTTATTTCTCAAAATAACAAGGTTCCGTCCATCTCTCTTGGTGACTGTTCCCAGCTGTCCTGATTCATCATCTGCCCACCAGAGTTTTCCCCCTGTAACCACCAATGAAAATGTCTTAAAAATCTGAACACAGATACAGATTAACTACATTTTCAAAGCAATGCCAAATAGCATCTCTTCTTTTTTTGCCATATTTTGCCTTTTTCAGAGAGAAGTCTCTGGAAAAAAAAATCACAATATGATGCAAATGAGTTTTTCAAAACATATGCACAAACGCCATCCTTCATCACAAATTTCAAGTGCAAATGGTGCGCTTTAGCTTGCACTCTAATCTCCGAAGGCTGGCACACTTATTCCTTAAAGCCCCTTAATAACTGAGGCATTCTCTGAGCTGATTTGAGATTAAAAAGTGGGTTTCCTGTTTCGTTCTCTGCCCACTTGCTGCTGATGAGTTTCAGCCTTCAATCAAAGAAAGGTTTTTACCTCCACTGAATCTCTTCCACGAAATGACTGTAGGGTCTTCATCTTACAATATAAAGTGCCCTGAGGTGACTGTTATCGCGATGTGGTGTTATATAAATACACCTGAACTGAGCTAAATTTAAGGGGAAAAAACCCCCATTTCCATTATTAACTGAAATGGGCAAACCATTTCTATAAATAGATGTCCCAGGTACTTGGGCAACTGAGAACATGTACCGGGGGCACAGTGTGCCTATTTGCACCACAGGCTGCTGACTGCTGTAAAACAAACCCACTGCCACTTCTCTCTCCTCAAACTGCCACCTTCAGAATTCAGGGACACATAGTCCACGCCAAGCACTTTACCATTTACTCTACAGACATGACAGGAACTTTAAATTTTACAGTCCCACTGAGCTGAAAAGTAAAGAGGAGTTAAGCAGGCTCTCTCCTTACAGAATAAACATGATATGGAGAGTAATATGATTTTAGAAAGGATAAAATCAAACAAGAAGAAAACTAAAAAAGATGCTTACTAGAATTTAATATCTATAACATAATGCACATTTAATTTACACAAATGTAGCTGCAATAGACTATGTTTTAAAAGTCATATCTTTTTCCCCAGGGGCTGAAGGAACAACTAGAAAAGATGGAGAAGGTTCAAGTCAAAGCTGTAAATCATTGCAGAGTTCAGGAGCAACAGTGAACACCCGAGCAATCACCTTTGCATTTTCAGCACCAACCACTCATTAAATGACTCCTTTTAGTGCAATGTCAATTACAAGCCGATTTCTTTTTTTTTCTGCTTTGCGCTAATACAACCGTTCAGACCAGCAACGCTCCTGGACACAACCTGGTGCAATTTAACACCCTCTTGAATTAGATTAGCAACCAAACTTAAATGAGAAATGCATTTTCATTCAAGCTAATATGTTAAGCACCACCTAGGAAATGTGCCCTATACATTTTACACCATCATGTCCTAGAAGGTACTCTTGCACTTTTTTGTTTTATTGAACACACGCGCACACACACACACACACACACACACACACACACACACAGACAGAGAGAGCGAGCAAGAGAGAGAGAAACAATTCCCACTTCCATTAATAGCTTTAGGCTGAATGCTATCCTGAAAAGAAACATAAAACTCGTTTCCACAAATCAGACAAATTCCCATGAGTGAGAATGACAGTCTTCATGCAGTTTACAAAACATTACACCCTGGAGGGCATGCTAGCCGAGATTAGCTTTGCACCCTGTGTTAATTTAATGCCGTTGGGATCACTGGCTAGGTGTGATTGCTCGCTTGTGGCACATCATATTCAATTTCCACCTCAACTGCTAGTTTGATCCCCGGCAATTCACAGCTGATGGATCACTCACACCTTCCAAAATAAGCCCTCACTTTTCCCTCAAGCCAATCCAATTATTACAGAGCCTCAGGACCAGAGTGGGTCAAACTTGTGTCACTAACAGTGCCTTCATTATACCTTTTCACATCCAGCATGAGCAATCACTAAGACATCAAGGCAAAATGAAAAGCCTGGCAAAATGTATGATTCCTGTCTGAGACGTGCATTCCCGATTACCACCAGTGCAAATTTGCTAAGCCCTTTTTCATGCTTGTCTGCTTATAGTTGTATGTCTGCATCTACCTCCCGCTGTGAGAGAGATACAGATTCATCATGTGTAAACAAGCTTTCATCATTTACACACGATGGTTCTTTGGAGTAACCTTAACCACTTCAAATATGACTAACCGATCAATCAAGCTTTTACAGACCAGAAATGAGAACAAATGGTTCCCAGATGTATGCTCATTAACACTGATTGATTCAGTAACCACAAAGGATACAAAAGTCCTTAATTAACTGGTACTGATATTGGAGTTTAATGCTACCTGCAGTGTTTTGCACCACCAAAGCAGATAATGCATGCATTTATTTGTAAATCCACGTTTTAGTCCTCATATTTTAGTATTTATGCATTTGCTCATTTTCCATAAAGTTCTTAATCTGAATTTGCTGAACTACAAAGACAATAGAAGGAGACAGAAGATATAAAGAACTTTGTGGTAAACAGAGCAAATGTTCAGCAAATGCACCTAATTGTGTAGCGCACCATGCTGACAAAACTAAAGCTGCAACGGGGACATTTTCTGTAATGGCATCTCTGACAGACTGTGCACATGCCAACCACAAAAGAAATCTCAGGAGCAGAAAATGACCTGTCTGACTGCTGTCCTACTCTCTTCCGCCAGCCTCGTTTTCAGCTGACCCTGTAGCTTTTACAGGTTTATGCTCAGAGAGCTGAATGATGGTATCGTGTAACATGGCAACATAAATTCATGGTAACATAAACCTTATAAGAACTATTTCTATTTCTCATTTCTTACATACAGATAGGTCCATAATTTGTTGCACAAAGACAACATGTTTGTAGGTTTGTCTTTGTTCATCACCACAGTGGATTTTAAATCATTTAATCAACATGTGATTGAAGTGTAGATTTTAGGATTTAATTCAGGCCCGTTCCAGTGTTTATTCAAAACGGGTGATGCAAAAATAATGTCTGAAGTTAATCCAAAGTCTCAAATTTGTATTTAATAGTTTACTAATTAATTTTACTGTCATTTTAAATATGAGAGTCAAAGAGATGTCAGTGCAACTGAGGCGTGCCAAGATTAGGCTGAAAAAAGAAATCAAAATAAAAGAAGAAACAGCAGAGATAACAAAAAAACTTTAGAAGTTGCCAAAATCGGATAATTGTTGAACAGAATGAATGTTCAGCAATACCAAAAGTTCCAAAAGACCACAGAACACAACTAAAGTGCATGATGACTGGATTATTTCTGTGGTTAAGAAAAACAGCGTTACAGCATCTAACCAAGTCAGGAACACTCTCGAGGAGATCGCTGTATCATGTCCAAAAGATGTCAGCGGGTTTAAAACAAAACACAAACCACTGGTTTCCCTCAAGAAAAAGAAGGTGAGATCAGATTTTTGCCCGAAAACATCTAAAAACAAACAACAACAAAAAAAAACCCCTGCACTGTTCTGAAAGAAAAAAAATCTCTGGACAGATGAAACTAAAATTAACTTGTATCAGACTGAAGGAAAAAGAAAATTATGGAGAAGAAGAGAAACAGCTCCTGATCAGAAGCATCGCACTACCTGTCAAACAAGGGTGGGGACAGTGTTATAGGATGGACATGTGGGATGTGGGATCGGGCCACTAGTGTGTATTGATGATGTGACTGCTGACAGAAGTAGCAGGATGAATTCTGAAGTGTACAGGGCTATACCCTGTGCTCAGATTCAGCCAAATGTGGCAATGCTGATCGAGTTTCTCGAGGCAAAAACCCCCTGAGATATCCTTTTCAATAGCTAAGTCAGTCACCTGATTTCAGCCCAATAGAGCATGTTTTTCAGTATTAAATGCAAAGCTGAATCCAGAGAGACCCACAAACAAGCATCAACTGAAGGTGGCTGCAGTAAGAGCCTAGAAGAGCATTTCATGGGTGAGAACTACATGTGCAGCAATGTCCATGGGTTTAAGACTTCAGGCAATCACTGCCTGTCATTGTAAAAAAAAAAAAAAAAAAAAAAGATATTTGATAGATTATCTATTAAATCATCATAAAAACAAACTGTGAAATGTCATTAAAATAGGTCACATAATTCTTAAATACTATACTTTTTAACTATATCTATATTACTGGTGTTGAACCAGTACAATATCTCTGTTTTACAAAATGAAATGGTAATAAAGTAAAGCGTGGTTCATTCTACCTTTCAGTTTCTTCAAGATCACAAAATGTCGTTAATTGTGATTGATGGAGACTTGCAGACATCATTTCACTGTTTTGCTGTACCTACTCCTGCACAGGAACCAAGCTATTAGTCTATGCCACCTCACATTCTATATCCCATTTGTGAAATGCAATAATGAAGTCTCCCAACATCCATTCCACCATAGCCAAACTATTCTCTATAAAAAATGCTTATAAAAATGAACCTATAAATTGTAGCTTACACTTGCACAAATCTAATGGCATACAAAACAGTGGGACTCCATTCTGCCACTGCTGTGTTATTCTGCAACACAGTAATTAATCCTCTCTGCACATGCTGACAGATACCCACCACACAGAAAACGAAGGCCTGTCATGATTAATAACATGCTTCAAGAACACACAGTATCAGTCTGACAACAGTCTTCTATTTTATTATGTTTTTTGTTTGTGCCCCCCCTCCGAAACACAGTTTGGTTGAGAACCACACACAAAACCAAAAAATCTCTGTTCAATAAGCCTGTTTGCTCTCTTCTAATTACCAGTGTTGGCAAGTGTAATGCATTCACATAGCTTGCTGGGAGGTTTCCCAGTTGTCAAGGTGCAGTAATGTGGCAGTGAGACAATTTTAAATTCTGATTCTACTCTGCAGTTCAAAAAAAAAAAGGTGAAAAAAAGTGAAAAGAATGAAATGTGATTTCAGTCATATTTGAAACATGGATATTGCAGTAGACCACTGCTGTACAGATAAAGATTAGGGACAGAAATCAGGAAGACTCTGCTGTGCATACAGGGCTCCAGCTAGTGGTTGATCGCCCAGAGCTAGGCTGAGAATTTAAGCTGTTAGCTATCGGAACGGGTCGCTATCATCATAGTTTGCAAGCGGGCACGGCCATTAGCACTAGTGAGTGGTTGTTTGGTACCAAGGGCATCCAATCATTGTGCTGCTATTAATTTTTAAATCTGGCTCTTTCTCTACTGCTGTTTGCTTTCATTTCAGTGCCAGTTTGATGAAACCCTGTACCAGCCCATTCACCTCCAGGTTTAATATGGAACAGACTCTATAGAGCCTCCCACTGAGTTTACCATTAACTCTGCTGCATGTCACAGCTACTGAGATTTTTACATTTAACAATGTTCTTCACCACTACTACACCACTATCTGTCTGTACAGTGGAGTCCATCAGGGGCATTTTGCTGTACAGCAAATGGTATCACTACCACTTAAAATAATTATGTAATCACGTGATCTAATTCCCCCAGAAACTCCCGAAAGATTTCCATTCTGTGCACGCAAATTATTTCACTAATTTTAAAGTAGGTTTTTTTTTTTTTTTTAGTTCAGTCTCTTCTGATAAAATTCAAGGTTATCCTAAAACTACAAGTGCCAATTAGCAATTCCAGAGTGCTGGTGTTCACATGTAATTTCCTAAAAAGATATTAATTGAAGTCAAAATATTTGTTTCATTGATAGGTTGATGCTAAAGGCTCATGGTTGTGTAATTTTAGCAGCATTTTCTGGGTGATGAAAATTCAAATCTTGGTCCATATCTTGTTTTAGCTAATGGACTGGCGGACAGGAACTGACTGCCTCATGTCCATGAAAACTGACTGTTTTCAAGTCTTCCCCAATATATTTTTCTGTTTTTTAAAAAAAATTTCTTTCAGGGCCCATATACCATGTACACATTAATCACATAAAGGGAAAAGATGCATTGTACCAGATTTAGCTATAAGCTAATTTCCATCTGCAGTCCCTGGGCAGGTAGAGAGCAATAAAACACAGATTAAATCGAATAGCAAAACACAAATACGCATACCCACATACACAGATATTTGCACATACCCACACACAAACAAACTTGATAACACAAAGACAAAAAAAACAATCTTCTAGCTACAAGCATCATAGAATCATCTGGCATAGCTGCACTGATATTGTAATGTTTTCTAGAGGTAAGATTTCATCCACAATATGCTGACTTAGATTTCAGGCATTCAAAATTAACATACAGCTTGATAGATGGGGTGACACATTGGATTCAGCACTGATACCAAGAATCACTCCGTAATGAACATCCTCCACCCTTTTCATTATGAAAAGGGTGAGAAGATCGATCATCAATCATTGCTGTGTTGTGTTTTAATTATCTAATGCCCCTAATTCTTCACATTGAGTGAAGCGCAGCTGTTTGCAAGCGCACTCTAAATAGCTCCATTCTAAAGCCACTTAACTGGTTAAACATGTAATCCTTTCACACTCTGAGTAATCCTCAGTGGCAATCTGATATACTTGTAACAAGCTCCACTCACCCATCACGGCCAGGGCTGTGCCTTTGGCTAACTCCCGCTTTAGAGTCTCAAGCACTTCCAGCCCGCTGCCATCCAGATTGCACCTGTTGATTGTCCCATTGGCCGAGCTTATCCAGTATAGCTTGTTGGCAGTGTAGTCTATTGAGAGACCTGAGAAAAGACAAGCCAAAAGTGGACATCAGGTTAGCAATGGGTGTCCTAGACTTTTTTTCAACTAGTGACATATAAACTATGTAGTAATTTGAAACAAAAACAGAAATAAAATGGGGCACGAAATATAATTAACATGTAACAATTGAATATGTAAAATACTGCTCAGTTTAGATTAATCTTATCATTTGAGATGGGAGAAAGGATTAAAATTATTTAGTGTATGTCTATGTCAAACCATCTTTTGAAATGTTTTGCACTCCATCTAGGGATGGCACCATAACCACTGTTCGCAGTACCTTTCAACACCAAACTTTTGAAAATCTAACAGCACTTTTTTTTTTAAAATTTAGTACTGTAGTTACTGTAGGCAACATATACCAAGTAGAGTTGTTTAAAAAATTGATACTTGGATACTAATTCAGCTGACACACATCTTTGCACAAGACTGCTGCAGACAGGCAGGCACAGTCCTTCCTCTCAGTAGCAGCTAAATTCATGAACAGTCGATTAACAAACTTGATGAAGCAACGTTAAAGACTGAGCCTGGTCTTTATGAAGAATGTCTTGAGGTCAGTAAAACTCCTGTTTTGACAACACTGAAGTATTAAACAGCTATCATAAATGTTAACCTGGCCGGCACACACGTTAACGCCATGTAACTCCTAGCATGGAACGACATCTGTCTCTTAAATTATCATTAAGGTAATAACTAGATAATAAGAAAACGATCACTTTGCTCTTGGAACAAGGCAGCAAACATTCAATATTCAGTGCCCTTCTGTAATAGACAGTTTTAATTTAACAGGATAATTAGTTGTGTCTAAAACGTGTTGAGTTTTGATTAAAATCCCAGATTGAAGCTGAGAAAAGCCTACCAGAAACTAGACAGAAACAGTGACAGTCTACCTTAACAACTCTGTGATCAGCAATGAGAATACAGCACAAAGTCTACAGCTGAATACATTTGCACAGGCCACTATTGCTCTAATCTTTACTTTAGAAAAAAAAAAGCCTCTTTATTTTTCCTCAGTGGTATCAAAAATGGTATAGAGTATTTTTGCTGGGTAGTCATGATAAAATACATATAAAAAGAAGTATACTATATGCAGGTTTTAGGTGGTGTAGTTCCGAAATTGCATTGTTATGATGCTGTATAAATACTTTTAAGTATTTTCCGCTTTTGTTTGAGTGTGGGCTAATAGATACATTCATGTGTTTACTGATGCTTATTTGTGGGGGATCTGTTTAAAAGAAATCCAGCTGGCATGAAAAATGAACAAGCAGGAACAGGGCTGCTTTTGAATCCATTTCCTGGCCGATATAATGGCTAGAATATCACTGTTAATGGTGGGAGCTAAAAGCAATTTCAGTTGTGTACCTCTAGACAACTCAATGCCTCCCACCATGTGTTGGATTTATGTCTGGCAGATTCACAGTCACAATGCATCATTAATTTACTCTTGTCCCCAGGTCTGCCCCATAATCATAAATGAAGCCAGTGAAATATGGTGCCCCATCCTATCTGTATTGCTGACAGGCCTAGGAGAATGGAGAAAAAAATGTGGTGAAGACAATGCTGCTCTATGTGACAAATTGGGTGTTTAACCTTGAGCTATGTAACAAAAGCTAGTAGAGATGAATAACAGATGATTATTTTTGTTAAATCATGCTAAAACTTATTGTCAGGTACAACTAGTCAGCATCTTCCTGATGCCTCTGAGTTCTCAGAGCACAGCACTTGTTGAAAATATTAATGTTTGTACAACCTGTTAAGTTTCCTGAGGTTATCTTGCACAGTTTTGACCCCCTTTTTCAAACAAAATCTGCCCATAGATAGTAAAATATACAATACATATACCTTCCAAAAGAATGCAAAACTGCCTTTGTGGTAATTCGCACCACAGTAGATGTCTGTGGCATGATGACACACAGGCAGACAGCCACAAAAGCAGACTCACACAGGAAGAAGGATAAATATTCATGCTGTTACAGCTGGTAATAACAGAAATATGAATTGCACTGAACATGCAGCGAAACATTAGGCAGGAAGCACCAACTAACAATCCAGTGAATGATACTGATAGAATTTTCTGCGAAAAATCTGTTGTGCAAAAATACATCACACTATAGTAACGAGGTCTAAGCTGCCAAAAGTCCATGTGTACACAACTCCAGATAGTCCTTTTTCTTTTCTGAGAAAACAGACAGATGCTAATTCTAGTGGTCCACTGAAGAGAAGAGCACAACAGCAGAAAGATCCTATGGCCCAGTACAGTGTCCGTGCCAGCCAGACACCCACTGGCTACACAACAATAGGCTGAAGGAGTTTTTGTGGTCATTGTTCTTGTTAATTTTCTTTTAAAAAATTCTTAAATTCTTTAAAAAAGTTGTTAGTAATATAGTTGATTGTCTTTGCGTACATTAGATATATTGAAGTCTTATTTTGCAGTAAAGTATTTATTTTAATTCTTCCTATTTCTCTTTATTTATTATCATGTCATGTAATATTTTTTGTCTGTTTTTGAAATGTGCAGACAAGAAATTTTTAAAATATATTTGAAACAGTGCATAGAAATAACAGTGGTGTACTTAAATGGTTCAAAATAAACATGAAAAAAAGTTTTTCAGGGGAAAAAAAATCACAATATTTATTATTTAAAACTTTTTATTATTAATAATAACAAAAGGCTTTTTGCCAGATTGTTCACCCATCTCTGAAATTTCACTCTTCCACTCAAAATTTCTTTGGTTACCAAATACTGGACAGTTTTCCAGAATGTACAAAAACTCCTCACACCGATTTAATGGGATTCAAATCTAGTTCTATTCGATCCATTTCTGGGTAGATTTGCTTTTCTGATTGAAGTCATTATTCAGCTGAATGGTTCAGTTCCAGGTCTCATTTCAACTTTTGATACAGATGGCTTCATATCGTCTTTATGCACTTTTTGATACAATACAAAAGCCATATTTGAATTAATGGTAGTAAGCTGCCCAGTGCCTAAGGTAATGAAGTCTGATCCCAAACCATAACATTTCCACCATTCTCCCACACAGTTTGTATGAGGCTGTCTTTTATCTGCGGAAAGCCTTACTCCACTATGCTGTAGTCAAACAACTCTATTTGTCTGTTCAGCATACATTATTAGCTGCTAACTGTAGTTTTGCCCTACTTTTTTTAGAAAGCAAAGGCTGCCTCTCCTTTTCTAAATGCACATCACTATTTGAGTTTAACTATTTTAAAATGGAATCATAACCAGCAGATGCACTCAGGTATCTCTCTTTTCTTTGAGATGATGTTAATTTTTCAGACAGCAGAGCCACCTTTAACATATTAGGAGAAGCAGATCTGTTGTAGAAATCATGTTAATTAATAATTTGGTTAATTATAAAATTATATATATATATATATATATATATATATATATACAAAGATCAGATACAGCTCAATAGGAGGTCTGTTTCAGTATGCTATCCAAAGCTCTCATACTGACCTACAGGATCCCTCTGATTCTGGTGGAGGACCTTGCTGTTACTCCCATCCATGTTGGCCATGTTAATGGTGTTGCCATCTGTCCAGTACATTTTCCTGCCGAAGATGTGAAGAGAATATGTAGTAATCCAATTAGGCACAATACATCATGAGTCATACACCATAATCAATGGATGTTATGTTTTCTATAATTAAACTGCAAACTGAATGTAAGCCGGTGTAAGCCAGCACATTTTCTTGACAATCTTGTGAAAGCATCTCAAGCATGAATAACAGTTTCTTTACAAGAAGGCTTTGATCCATTTTTTTTTCCTTCCAGGTGAGGCTTCTTAATACTACGCACTGAAGGTGAAGTTCTCATAAAGTGCACAGACTGCTCTAATCTACTTACCCCTTGGCAGGGTGCACTACAAGGCACCTTGGCTTATCAATGCCGTGGATGATGGACGTCTTTAGGGACCCATCAAAGCGAGCCACATTGATTTGTGACTCGTCATTTTCAGAGCTCAGCCAGTATAAGTTCTTGGAAAGCCAGTCTAAAGCCAGACCGCGGCAGTTGACTATATCTGTCAGGAAAGGCATGAAAAAGCTGTCAGGCTTCTGTGCTTAAACAAACTAAAATAAAAATAAAATAACAACCAAAATAAAGGTATGAATGGTCTTGAAAATACATACATGCACGTGCAATACAGCAAAGATAAAAAAAAAAGGCAAATAATTACTATAATGATTAATATAATATATAATAATTACCACATTTTAATATAATGAATAACTCTTCAAATTCAAGCAGTTTTATTGAAATGAATAGATAGTTAGCCAAAACTGAAAAATAATGCACATTTCCATCAGCAGTCTCCTTCACCATCAAAAGGCACTCAGAAACTGCTCACAGGAAGTAGAAGATCGAAAACCACAACAGAACCAGACGACAAGTTTCTGAGAGTCAACAGCTTGCATGATAGTTGACTCACAACACCACAGCTTCAAGCACAGCTTAATAGTGGTTGTAGTAGTAAGCAAGTCTCAGATTCAACAGTAAAGAGAAGACTTGGAGTTGCAGGTTTGACGGGTCAAGTTGCAGCAAAAAAGCCATTGCCATTGTTGAGACTGGAAGGTGTTATTGACTGATGAATACAAATCTTTGGTTCATCACGCAGGATTTTTGTACATCATCAAGTAGGTGAAAAGATGGTTCCTCGGTGTGTGGCAGAAGGGAGTGTAATTATCTGGGGCTGTTCTGCTGGATCCAGGGTTGGTGAATTATACTTAGTGAGAGGCACCCTGAATCAAAGCGGCTACCACAGCATTCTGCAGTCCCATTCAGTACCCTCTGGTATGCACCTAGTTGGTCAGGAGCTCATCTTACACATAGATAATGACCCAAAATATGAGTCCAAGCTATGTCAGAACTACCTTAGGAAAAAGAACAAGATGGTACGCTTGAAAACATGGAGTGGCCAGCACAGTCTCCAGACTTAAATCCCATTGAGCTGTATGTTTTGTTTTGTTTTTAAATCAAACAAACAAACAAAAACTCTCAGGGTATCTTTTCATTTATTAATGTCTGGAATAAACCCACCTGAAGAAATTACAGTCTCAAGCTGGGTGCCATTGATGAATGCACGTTTGATGGTTTGAGTTTTGATATCAGCCCAGTAGATCCTTTCCTCCTGGGAATCATAGTCCACCACAGTAACATCGTCAATATCCGGCACCGTTAGAGCTGTCATGACGTTCATGTAAGGGTTGTCAGTGTCCACACCACGGATTTCAGACCGCCGCACATAGAGGAGGAACCTTTTCAATGCTGGTGAGATAATTAAGCAATCAATAACCTGGCATAGTGCACTTTTCTTTTTCAGGTAAATGTGTTGTAATAATAACTGATGTAGGTGCTGGTGACAGTCAAAAAAAGAAAATAATCTGTACTCTTATAAGGAGAAAACATGAAAAAAAATTCAAGAAAGGTGTTCTCACTCACCAAAACAGGACTGTTTGTTGGTTGAAAGCTTCATGAGGTGCGGACAGGTGCAGGATGCTGTGCGGTTGTAATTGATGAGACACAGATGTGAGCAGGGACCGCGTCCATCATGCTTTTCACACGGGTTGGAAACTGATGGGGAGAGAGGAAAGAGAAAGAAAAAAGAACACTCAACAAAAAAATGACAAGCTTAGAGAGCAGATGGAATAATAACTGAATGTGGAAGTCACTAAAAAAAAAAAGCCTTTGTGTCATTTACATGTCTGTCTACATATGTAAAAAAAAGAAAGTGTAGCTGTAAACCACTACGATTATGATTTTGTACGACACCAAAAACGTAATAATGAATAAATAATTAAAGCATGAAAGTGTGGCAGTTCTGAAAACAAGAAATGAAAGCACCAATGTAAGTTTTTAACAAAGGTCACTCACTCTAAAAAGAAATAACTGAGATATTTCAGGATGTCTCTTCTTAAACACAGAGAGAAAATGTCGGGTTTGCAACAGTTATCCCGAGTTCAGCTGATCTGCACTTATCCTCTGCCCCTGCTGGGGTTTATTTAATGTTGTTCTCTTTTTGAATTTGGTCTGAAGAGGTTAAGAGGTGTACATATAAATTACAAGTTATCTAGATAAAATAGAATTTAAATCTCATTTAAGCATTCAGAGTGACAGTATCACTGGTACTTCTATTACTGCGCTACTACTAAACTTGCAAAGCAAACTAAATTGAGCGGTGCCCTTGCAGGCACAATACAAAGTACCGGTTTTTTTTTTTTTCCCATTTCTTACTGTACTCTATTCAGAATAAATCACCTCAGTCAGACTAAAGAAAGTCACCCACAGTTCAATAATTTCTCATCATGCTGCAGTCATATTTTATGCGTCCGACAAAAGCATTTCTCTCTGCTCTGGATGATTCATGTCAAACAAGCGCATTCAAAGTTTATTTCCCAAGCTCCTTCAGTAACATATTGGGAGAATCTCGTTGCATCACAAATGTGGCTCATTTAAGACTGGGAAAACAAAAAAAACAACAACAAACAAACAAAAAATAAGCAACTCTGTCTCCGCATTCTGGAAACAACACCCAGCTGACTAAGTATGCTAATAGGGGAGACATCTTAACAGTACTGTATTTGGCTGAATCGCTGTCTTGAGGAACGACAGGCAGCAGCACCGCAGCCAAAGCGCTGGTTTATTTGAAACTTTCAGATTTGTTTCCAGCAAATACATTTTAAAATCAGCCCACCGTGGCAAGGCAGTTAAAACTGTTCCTCCTCAAAAATAGGAGAAACACATATTCATTTTCTGTCTCATCCATAAATAGTATGTTTATGTAAAGATTTGCAACAAGTGCACAAATCTATAGTGCTAATATATGGAGAACATTACTAACTTCATGCCATTAAATAGATTATATTGAGAAACTAAACCAACAGCTCAAAAGAGAAATTTGGTGGAGCAATGAATGACTGTGGCAGTCTAATGACTATGGCTGAGCCATTTTTCTGTGATTTATTTTGTGTGATTGACTCTTTGTAACGGCATAATGAATATAGGCTTCTTATTGCTCTGTATAGAGTCAACCTGTTAGATTTCATAATTGCCAGGCCTTGGGACTAATTTACAAACCTGACATGTCATGCAGTTAAAGGCCATTTATGCCTCCGGTGGAGCTCCACTGTGGAACCTGCTAAATAGCTTCAGAGAGAAGCTGCGTTTTGGTGTTCAGCTCTCCCATCTTCATCACATCCCTTCATTTATTTGTTTTTGTTTTTTTTTTTGTTCTGGTCCAGATGTTCACGGTTTAGTGAAGCATCACAGAGGTTCTGGCTAGAGTGACTAATAGTGAACTCATCCCCAGTTGAGCTTTTTCGGAAAGGATTAGACATGCTTACTGTCTTCTTTGGAAAAGCAGTTGCATTGGCTCCCACTCATCTATTCTGAATACTCATGACAAAGCACACGTAGGAAGGAAACTCATGACACACTTGTACAGCAGTGGAATCACTGACATTTAACCTTTTTCACCTTGGAGATTGCTGTTTTAAGACAGGGCCTTAATTTGAATTATTATTATTAGTACTATTAAAACACGACATGATGCTATTTTTATAAGATTGCTCAATTTAGTGAAGAGGCTCATTAAGAATCGTAGGACTGCAACATTTTGAATGGCAATATTGTTTTGATACAGGGACACCAATCAATATTTTATGATATAAAGAGCAGATGCAAATAGAACTTTAAGCACAAGAATAATAAAATCAACTGCTTTTTCAGGGTTGCATAGTGGTGCAGGGGTTAGCACTGTCACCTCACAGCAAGAAGAGCCTGGGTTTGAATCCAGTCTGGGGCCTTTCTGTGTAGAGTTTGTGTGCTCTCCCCATGTCTGGAGGTTTTTCTCTCTCTTACAGTGGCAGTGGTGCAGTGGGTGGGCGCTCGCCTTGCAGCCGGAGGGCTGCCGGTTTGAGCTCCTGTCCCTACGCTGGCGTTGTGTACTTGGGCAAGACACTTAAACCACATTGCCTATTTAAGCGGTAGCGCCGGTCTCGTCTCTGGGTGAGTGATCTGGAACGCTCATTTCGTTGTGTGCACAATGACAGTGAGTTGAATCTAACATCTACTCCAGCTTCCTTACAGAGTCCAGAGAAAAGTATGGGATTAGGTTAACTGGTGATTCTAAACTGACTCTAGGTGTTAGACTGGTGACCTGTCCAGGGTGTATCCTGCCTCTTGCCTTATGACAGCTGGAATGGGCTCCTGCAACCTTGAATTGAATAAGAGGAGGAGGAGGATGGATGTTTTATTTTAGTGCACCAGGTACTGCTGTTGAGCCTCTTTTTTTTTCCTTCTAGTGAGGATGCTGGTAAAACAAAGATGGAAGCATCGGACGTGTTTAAATCAAACATAGTTATTTTGTCTTAACAAGGGTGGGACACATGAGATGGATGTGACACATGAGATTTGCGAGGAGTGTTGTACAAAAGTAAAATACTCTGTGAAAACTATGAATAAGAGGGCTCATCTCATGCACCACTATCCTGAGATAATGTTAGCCGTGGACGGCAAAGCGAACATTAAATCAGCTTTGCTGAAAAACCAACCAGCACAGGACACACTTAGAATGACAAAGCTGTCTCCCAGAGCTAAGAAAATAAGACAATCCAACACCTACGTTATGTGCAAAGACCAGCATCCATATAGAGCTATTGAAAACGACGCCTTTTTGTCAATGCTCAAGACACTGTATGTGATGCCACTGTGACCTCTGTACACAGCTGTACCCAGGCTGTACAGAGCTGCAGAGCCTGGGTACAGCTGTATCCATGTCATTATCTTTCAGAGGAATGGCAACTGCTGTCTCACATTCAAAAAATCTCTAATACTACAGTAGACAATTGGACTACAATCTAGCACAGACAGTTCAGTTTGTCAGGTGCACACGACATTTATTTATTGATGTTCATGACAGTATTGATCAGTCTGTCTGATGAAAATCCCATTTTGCAGCAATAAAAATGACTGAATGAATTGGGAGGAAGAGACTGAGAACTTTATCTTATTAGATAAAATAAAATTGACAAGGTTTATCTTTGTGGATGTAATCTGTTATAAATCGCAATAAATTGCAGTATATGTTATTGCAAAACTCAGCATATCACAGAATGTTTATAATCACAATTATATCACATTGGGAGTCAATTATCGTGATTAAAATGAACAGCATCATTATTGCTCATTCTCACACGCCTGCTCTTCACTCTGATATCCATCCCCCGTCTGAGCGTGTGCTGCCATTGTGTCCCTGGGCAAGACACTTAACCCACGTTGCCTAAGTGTGAATGTGGTTGTGTGGTTGGTGGTGGTCGGAGGGGCCGTAGGCACGAATTGGCAGCCACGCTTCAGTCAGAGTGCCCCAGGGCAGCTGTGGCTACATTAGTAGCTTACCACCACCAAGTATGATTGAGGTGTGAATGAATAGTGCACAGAATTGTAAAGTGCTTTGAGTACCGTGAAAAGCGCTATATAAGGCTAAAGTAACTTTCTGCATCACTCTGGCCTGGTACCTAAGGTTCATAAAGCCCAAGGTTGTTTAGTGTATTCACGTAAATTTACTGACAGAACTTGTGATTATAGATAAAACAACTTAGCGTTTAAGGGTTTAATGATTGTGGCTCACATACACTATACTGCCAAAAGTATTCACTCGCCAATCAAAATCACTGAATTCAGGCATTCCAATCATTTCAATGGCCAAAAGTGTATAAAAAAAGCCACCTTGACATGCAGAGGGCTTCTGCAAATATTTGTGAAAGAATGGGTCATTCTCAGGAGCTCAGTGAACTCCAGCTTGGTAGTGTGGTAGGATGCCACCTGTGCATCAAGTCCAGTTGTGAAACCCCCACTTCTAAATATTCCACTGTCAACTGTTAGTGGTATTAGTTTCTCTATTATTGTAGGGTCTTTACCTTACAATATAAAGCACCTTGAGGCGACTGTTGTTGTGATTTCGCGCTATATAAATAATATTGAATTGAATTGGCATTATAACATCATAGCAAGTGGAAACAACTGGGAATGACAGCAACTCAGCCACAAAGTGGTATGCCACATAAAATGACAGAGCGGGATCAGCGGATTCTGAGGCGCATAGTCGACAGAGGGCGCCAACTTTCTGCAGTGTTAATCGCTCCAAACTTCATGCAGTCTTCAAATGAGCTCAACAACAGTATAGAAAGAGCTTCATGGAATAGGTTTCCATGAGGGAGCAGCTGCATCCAAGCTTTACCTCACCAAGTGCAATAGAAAGTGTTGGATGCGGTGGTGTAAAGCACGCCACCACTGAACTCTAGAGCAATGGAGACATGTACTCTGACAAGTGACAAATCATGCTTCTCTGTCCGGGGCTTATTTTTCAGGAGTTGGGCTCGGCCCCTACTATCCAGTGAAAGGAACTCTTAATGCTTCAGCATACCAAGATATACATCCAAAGCATGGATGAGTGAGTTTGGTGTGGAAGAACCTGACTGGCCTGGACAGAATCCTGACCTCAGTCCAGTAGAACATCTTAGGGATGAATTAGAGGGGAGCCTGCAAGCCAAGCTAAGCCTTCGCATCCAACATCAGTGTCTGACCTCACAAATGTGCTTCTGGAAGAATGGTAAAAAATTCTCATAAACATCCTATGCCTTGTGGAAAAACTTCCCAGAGGAGTTGAAGCTGCTATAGCTGCAAATGGAGGGCCAAAATCATACTAAACCCTATGGATTAAGAATGGGATGTCACTCGAGTTCATGTGTGTCTGAAGGCAGATGTACTTTTAGTTATTAGTGTATGAAGAACACCAAGGAGGACAAAGCTAATACTTGGCAAAAGAGAGAGAGATTTGTGACGAAGACATATACATCAGTCAGGTTCTTGGCAAATGTGACCAATGTCTTTTAAAAAATCCTGTTTTATTTTGATGGATCTGTTTTACAAATAATTCAAAAATCTATTTTAAACCGCCCATTTGGGGGAAAAAAGTCAATTCGAAATGCAGTCTGTGCTATTAATTTCAAGCTTGGCACTATATATTGCAAGCTGATCTGCATATCAACTAAAAATTGGCTTACATGTGTAGGCCTCCTGTCAGATAGCACATCAGCACTGCATCTTTTGTGGTCAGAATCTTGGCTTATTTAGCTTCTCACAAAATTGATTACCTGTTCCACGGTGATGCGGATACAGATTTGGAATGAATATTAATGAAGTTTCAGAAGTATTTTGAATATTTTCTACAACCTCAACACCCTATTCACACTTCTAATTCATTTGCTTATTGGACACGGCACAATTATTCACTGGCAAATGTGGTTCACATTTAGCAGCTTCCTTTATTCACATTTTGTACAAGAAAAAAAAAACCTTTACATCCATATTAAAATAATATGGATGATGAAAAAAACATTCAAAAGGTACCATTAACTCAAGCTAGCTACGGTAATGCTCTGCATGACTACCCTTTTCATTCAGACACATGCTCATTGACTGACAGGCCAAATTAGGGCAGAGGTAGAGGCTGAAATTAATTGCAATATGCTTAATTTTTCTTCCCCTTGCTAAATGAGACTGAGATTTAAAGAACAATGTTCAACGGTCAATATCCAGTGGTACTAGAGGATTAAACCTAAATTCCTTTTTTGTGTTATTGTAACCGAGTGTCATAATTTAGCCTTTCAATCTCCATAAACTCTGTTATCTTTCTGTTTCATACAAATTCCTATTGGGAAATAAGCACTGTTGTCACAGTGATGATCCGGTTTTATATGGTCTACACACACACACACACACACACACATGTAACCGTTGCACTTTCAGACAATGTGCATTTGAAGCTTTCCTTTTCAGTGAATTTCTCATTTCCAACAGTAAAGCCAGAAATAATGAGCTCACCTTGTGGTTGCCTGCTGGGGTGGAAGATCTGCAAGTCAAAAGGCTGAGCACTTGTCTTCTGGATGACTGTGACATTTTGCCCAGTCCACTTATTGGCTCTTGCTAAAGTGTTTGTCCTCCAGTCGGTCCAGTAGACATTGCCCCCAAAAAGAGACACAGCAAAGGGATGGGACAGGTATTCGTGGCCCCTGAGGATCTCAATAACCCCAGTACCATCATAGAGGGCAGAGAAAATGGCGTCGGAGCTGTTCAAGAGAGACCAACAGCATATCAAAGTTTTAAACTACTCTTAAAATGCATTGAAAGGGAAGAGTGGATATAGGGAGATCAAAGTGAAACCCCCCAGTCCACTGATGGAACTACTAAATTGTTCAAGACCCACTTAAACCGAGAGATGGCCATTGTACTAAATATTACATTTTCTCCATTATTTAATGCCTACTGGGAGAATGAAAAGTAAAAATTTTACTCAGGGAATGGGGAATTTGCTGCAGCATTTAATGTCATACATGTCTTAAAAGTCATAAAATGTGTGAATGCTTCCACACAGAACATGAAAACTCTAACCGTGCATCGGTCCAAACAATTCTCTTTTCCAAATGGTCCAGTGTTAGTCCATTAGGCCAAGCTCCAATCTCCATATCCTTAAACACAATGTGTCTGCCTCCTCCGCTCATTGATGCAGCCTCAATTCGGGGAAAAGTAGCATCCCAGTCAGTCCAGAAGAGGATCCTTGGAAAATAAAAATAGGAATCAGTTAGCACTAATCATCTGTCTGTTTGCTTTTTTCAGTAAAAGGCATAGCAACAATATACAAAGAAAAAAAATATACATCCACAAAAATGTCTGTTAGACTTTATAAGCAATCATTTGCTCCTGTTTATCAAAGCCAGAAAGCTGAAAAAGATGGTAATTGCACATGATAAAATGATGCTGTAACTGTGTGTATTAACACCAACAGTGACAGTGATGATTGTCCAAGAACAGCACCAGCGATCCAGTGCAACCCTCAACATCTGTGACAGGCCTGGAAATGGGAGGCCATCTGTTTTATTATGACTTTTCACAGCTCAATGAGGCCTGAAAATGAACACCATTATTGATGTGACCAGGACACTACACTGAGTCCGACTCCAACACAGCAAACATCAATGCTATCCCACGTTGGTCCACAAAGTCATCCAGAACTGAGGAGAAAATGGGTCCTCAAGCTTAAATCACATACCGACGACAACGAAACTGTGTTAGGAAGAAATATCCTTGTCCAGATCAATAGCCTTATTCACTTGATAAGGCCTCCCTGATCAATGACCCACTACTTTGAGTGGATTTGAGTAATTAGATTAGAATTATTGCCCTGTAATGGAAATGCGCCTTTAGGCACCAAAAGCACCCATTAATCCTACTCTGCACAACCACGAAATGTACTGTAGTCATCCTCCCAAATGTGAAAGAGTACTAAAGGGGGGAGTGCATGAGCAGATTACTCATTTCTTAAGAGTGTTAAATTGATTTTTGGAATGTCTGGGTTTTTGCTCTAATCTTAAAAGCACTGGCCAAAATATACAACTCCTGGTTAGTTCTGAGATGCATTAAGCCAACGAAAGCACCTCATGTGAACGACTAGCAACACACCATCAGCAGAGAAAAATTGATTTAATGTTGTGCTTAATTTGCTGATGACGTATTCTGTAGATAGAGAAAGTGTAAAATTAACTATATTTTCCTGCATCGCAGTGGTTACAAATATACCTAATTTCTGAAAAAGTAACTAATGTAAATACTAATGTTGTTTTAAACATGTCTTAAATATTTTTTAATGTCAAAAGCTTGTCAGTGGGTGAATTGTGGAGTCACAAGTGTTGGTTGGGGGTGGGAGTGGTGTGTGTGTGTGTGTGTGTGTGTAATTTAAGCTTTTAATGTTTCTTTGAAGTGTTCTTTTTCCAGGGTGAAATGATTGTATAGCATGCCTATGTTTGGAGGAGTAAAAGTGAGGCTTTCAAATGTATGAATATTGTAATAACTGTCAAGCATGGTGATGGTAGCATCATGCTCTGGGGCTGTTTTGCTGCCAGTGGTAATGGTACATTGCATAAAATGGATGTAATAATGAAAAACAAGGATAACATCCGATTTCTTCAACTTCCCCTCAAATCAACATCTAGACGGTTGAAACTTGGACATAATCGGGCATTCCAACAAGACAACAATCCCCAAAACACATCAAAACTAGTTTTGGTATGGATAAAGCAGGCTAACATTTAGTATGTGGAATAGCCTCCCCAAAGCCCTGACCTCAACCCTATTGAAATTTTTTGGATTATGCTTTAAAGCCAGGTCTGTGCCAATTCTGCTGAAGAGAGTAATGCCAGAAGGTGGTTGACAGCAATGTGTATGGTTGAGGTGCAACTTGCTAAGGGACTTTTAATCAAATATTAGTGGGGCTGTATGCATATATTTGAGTCTGTATGTATAATTTTAATAAATATATTCCTAAATAATACATTTTGTAATTATAATTCCTTGTGTGGATTAGAGAAAATCCTAAATAAATTCAAATGCCAATTCTTGTTTCCTAAAGTCATTACCAATGTTTCCTGTACAGTCATTCCACCCTAGGAAAAAGAACAGTTCAAAGAAATCATGAAATGCCCCAAATCAACATGGCATTCATGGCTATGATGAGCATATGAAAACTTTTGACCCAAACTGTACAAATCTGCAATTCACAAAACAAGCACACAAACAACATCAAGGTCGTGTCGGGCATTTATAATTGGATACAGGGCTAATAGACCTGTCTGATTTTCAAATCCAGCTCTTTTCCACCCAGGTAGATACACTATGCATAGATACATGTTTTTTTTTTCTTCTGTTTTTCCCAGTATCTGTCCTTACAAAAAAATCATTCATCCAGCTTAAAGCATCCTTTTTAAGCAACAGTGCTTACTTGCATGATATATTTAAAAAATGTAATGGAAAGACAATGATAAAAATTAAACGGTAAAAGCAGTAACAGTAGAAGCATGATTCTACTGATTTTTAATCCTTTTCCTATTTTCCTTTTCTTATTTATTTTAACAAATAAAGCATGTGGACACAGCTGTACATTTAACTGCATGCAAAGAAGTAGGAATAAACAAAGCACCAATTTCCCAGTGACTAAAATCAACTTCTGGGAAAATGTAATATATGAAATGGAAAATTTTAATGCATATATATGAGCATCATTATTTCAACTGTGACAAATATTTAACATAAAACACATAGCCAAATAAAACAATAATAACATGATACTTCTGCTACTCAAAGGCTGCCACATTACATCCTTAAGTTAAATTCTTCCTGTTCCTAGAATAACATGTGCACATGTTTATTATTATTTTGATTCTGTGAGCTGAAATAGGTGTCTTAGAAAAGAGGATTTAAAACACATTACCATGGTGTAGTAACAAACACTAATTCAAAGAGCTGGTATGACATGACTATAAATACAAAATGCACACACTGTTATAACAAAGCACACCTGTGGCGCTATACCTAAAATGCCTACAACCTATAAACAACGCCCCATGCATTTCAGGCTTAATATAAACAACTCCACCTTTGTTCATTGCAGTTCTCTCTCTTTAGGCGGCAACATACAAGGTTTCCAGATGTGTAGCATCACTGGCTAATAATGAGTTAGACCTATTACTCTGCCTTTGCAGAGTTGCTTGCTGACTGTAAGGCAAAGGAAAGTCAGCCATTTCAAAACCGCAGATTATTCTGCAAACACTCTCTCCATGCATCTCAGCAGGATAAACAGCAGCATGATTTAAAAACTGGGCCCAGAGGGTGAATGATTCAAATAAGAATAAAGCATTTTTTCAAAACTCTTGGTTGGTTCCAGTGTTTTAGAGAAAAACATTCTTGAAGATCAAGAGAGAACGGGCAGTAAAGCATATAAAGCCGGAGAAGTGGCTGGGGGTATTAGGTACATCAGTTGTTATTACTGGAATAAAGAGCAAAGCACTATAGAATGGATTCTATAACTGCTTCTTTAATGAACCTCAACACAACATGTTCATACATAGAGGCAGATGCAGGAGTGAAAAGCACAGGGAGGTTGTGCTTTACTTTATTCTGATAATTTTGGTGCCTGATGGAAAACAGAGCTACCAGCAGTCTCTAAATGAGGGAGTTAGTGCAGATCATACCCCTGTCCTGGGTCAAGAGCGATAGCCCGTGGATGCTCCATGCCTCCAGCTATTAGTGTAGCACGCATTTTCTCCATTAAGCTTGGCCACCTCGATCTGGTCCAGATTGCTGTCAATCCAGTACAGTTTCCCTGTGATCCAGTCCACAGCCAGACCCTCCGGAGTGGCCAGGCCATGCTGCACAACCACTTCAATTCCTGTTACCCCTGAAACAACATTGGCAACACAATTGCATGACTAAAGCCTGTTTTTCACATTCATTCAGCCCTGAACTTTTCTTAACGCTACACTGCTGAACTTCAAGCCGGAAGGTGAATGTCTGAATAAGTCAGAATGGACATTAAGCAGACTTAACCCTGCTAACTCCTTCTTACAAAGTCAGTGTAATGTCTGATTGAGTCCATGTAAGAATGGACCAGGTAAGTGCCAAGATAATCCTCATTTTGTGAGTGGCCACCCTAGGCCCTAATAGCTACATGTTCTACCCTGGTACTGCACCTTCCCTAAACCAAGATAATCTCACAGTGTGTGCTATATCTGAGCAATTTCAGACAATGCTTAGACCTGTGAAAACAGCATATATTGCACTGACAAAAACTATAGTCAGTAGAAAGCAGTGGATGGTACAGTCCTCAGGAAAACACTCAAAACAAAGAAACTCAAAAAATAGATCCTAAGGGAAGCTCTTTAATAAAAAAAGGGGGGGGGATTGCCTTCTACAGGGTTCCATTAAGCATGGTAAATGGGTTTTCCTATATTTATAATCCAGCTGTTTACAAGTATTCTCAGATGGATGAGCTTTTGGGGGTGTCTCACAAAAGAGTGGAATAGCTATAGAGGTGATATCTACTGCTCCACAGAGGGAAGCAAAGGCAAGGGAACTCAGTGAATGTACTGCCACCCACAGAAATAAAGAGCAAATGAGAAGCTCTGATTCATCATTTTATGAGAGGGAGACTCTGTACCACAAAAGCGTTAGACTTCTGCAGAATTTCAAACTCTGGTCGACCTGAGATAACTTTTAAGGAGAGACGATATCAACCCACCGTATCAGAAATGAATATGTGGAAAGGCAGTGGGATTAAACAGAACAATATCATTGTCTATGTGTGTGTGTGTGTGTGTGTGTGAGCTACCTCCAGTCTCAGAGAGCCTCCCTGTAGATCTTATCTTCCACCACATCTGTCCAGTAAAGGAGGCTATGGTTAAAGTGGAAGTCTAATGCGATGGTGTTCCTCAGTCCTGGCACCAGCAGGCTGTAGTCTCGTTTGTGAAGGTCTATTCGTCTTATCTCATGCCGGATTGAGAAAATGATGAAAGCCTCAAAGGGATCTAGTGAAGGAGTGAATTCACAATCCAGGACATCATGTAGTGAACATCATGAGAAAGTGTTTTAACACTGTGGCTACCGTCTTCTAAACTAAAATCAACCATGGCCATAGTAAATCTGTTTTAAGAACCACAGGGTCTGATCTTTTTGTAAAATCAAAACAAAGTGTGAAAATACCGGCATTCCTCGTAGTGTATGCACACATAAATGCATATATACACATCACTGCTGACCTTTTTAGGTGTGCTCACACTGAGCATGAAGCAAATTCTCTCTCTCAAAGCGAAAAGTTTATTTTTCACTAAATATGTCTTTTAAGCCCTGCAACAGACTGGCGACATGCCCAGCAGGGTGTTCTCTGGGTGACCCCCCACCAGAACCTGAATTGGATAAGCATAAGAACATAGATGGATGGAAGCGTTTTAAGGTGATCTGCATTGTTGTTTTACAGTATCCTGTCTAAATAAGTTGATTAAATGCTTTGGTAGAAAAAGATCAAAGAAAACACATAATGCTAGCTTTTACTATTGAAATGAGTCGTGATACCAAAGGATCAAAATGATCTTATCTAGCAAATATTAAAATTAGTACTAGGGAAATAGTTAGCTTGCCTATTGGCCCACCATTACCGTGTATGCATTTTGTTATATTAGTGAAATCCGTGTGCTTCACATTCTTTGCCTAAAATTACAAATGTCTCATCTTTAAACTTATTGTCAACTCTTCTAATAATTGCAACTAGCTAGTTTCAAATTAAATGAAATAGCAATAAGCTTTTTATTTATTTTTTTTAAACCTTTATTTTACCTGGTAAAAATGTATGAGAACTAGTTCTCATTTACAAACACGACCTAGCATTTTAACAGATGGGATGATGACATAATACCAGTAAACGTTGTAGGCAGCCAAACACGTTCGTGTGGTTTCTCTAACAGGTGTACTGGGTAAATTTTACTGTATACCAGCTTTGACCTACACATCTCTTTGAGGACCCACAGATACAGAGATGGCTAGAATCATAGACGTCATCGGCTTTCTTTTCCCTAACAGAAGACATTTTGACATGCCATAATAGGAAAATCACATAGAACAGAATTAGTGTTAGTCTTATCAATGACAACTGCTTTTTGTAACTTTAAAATTTGCATAGTAATTACAACAATTAAGCTTAATTTGCTTCAATATTTACTCAGCTTCTACTGAGCGCAGTACGCTGTGCAGATGATATGCTTTTAAACATTTCTCAGTGGCTTATACCATAATGTGGTGCACATTTATATGCGTCGTTTACAGCCAAACAAATGCGCTCCCGAATACTTTGGGAATCAACATGCTGCGTTTTCCCATTTTCTGACAAAAGTAGATACATTTGTAAGCAGTGTCTTTTGAGGAAATAAATTTCATAGAAGTGCCTAAATCTAGTGACAAGTCGTACAGCACTCCATACTGAACTTCTCAGGCCTCGCCCACTGAGGCTTAGCTCACACAGTAAGATTATTTCTGCCTCCAGTGCAGCTCGTCTCCTGAGAAGTGTACAACTAAAACATAAAAAAAATCTGCCACACACGGACACTTGTGCACAATCTACACAAACTACACATAGTATTTCAAAAACTTGTGCAAGTCTTATCTTCACAGCACTTTATGCTAAATCACACTTTAGGGAACAGGGCTGTTTGCACACAAATGTAATTAAATCTGTGTCCTTGCTTCAATGTCGGATTTGGGTGCTGTAACCAAACTAACCAAACTTCTGCAAAAGACTTGTAATTGTAGCTTTTCTTTTTTTTTCTTCTTCCCAACGATCCATTTATTACTGAGCTGTGAAAAGGAAAAGGAAGAAAAGACGTGTGCTCTGGACTTCACAAAGAATCCAATAACGCTTTTTTTCAACATTAAGGTGGAATGCTTGTGTTTGCATGCAAAATGTGATTTATGACGAAGCTCTACAATTCAGATCAGCTTCCAGGGAAAATTGTGTATTTTCCTGCGTTAATGTAAGATTAGAGCTGCAACTGCCATCAATCTTGGACTGAAAGAGAGAAGCAAGTAATCACAATGAGGTCCATAAATCTGAATGTGACAGTCCGAGAGCACGTGTGTAACTATTGTATCGCAAACGTTTCAAAGCGGTATAATCAAATGGATTAGTGAGTCACAGCAATCACATTAGAAGAAAGTCAGAATTTATTATGTGATATTAGTCTGGTTAAACGTGTGTTTATATGATATTAGACCTGTGGTGAATATACGCAGAGCTGAATAAAGGAACAAAGCTGGTTTGAGAAGGAAGAGCATGCTTTCCTCACTCAGCATCAGTGGAGATTGAAACAGACAGGTCTCATTGCAGTGGTGCCTCTTCAGATTTGATTGGATTTGAACAGATAGATACTCTAAATCACCATCTATTACCCTTCTTCAGACTACCTCTCCACTTTTTTTTTTTTACCAGTTAGAGACACTAACACAAGGACCTTCCCATGATGTTGTCATATTTTCAGCTGCTACTGTCCATAGAATAAATCAAGAATAAGTTACTGTATAATTAAAACTCACATTTTTCAATTACTCACTGTCACTGCAGAAGAGGTTTGGACTCAGAATCAAACATTATACAGGTACTGCATGCCCAAGGACAAAATGTATTATTACTGCAGCCACAGGCCCACAGTAGTGCACGTTCACGGTAGCCAGCAGTATCACTCAAACAAACATTAAAAAGCTAAGGTCTGTTACCTGTGCTGTGACAGCTGTCGCCGTCTGAGTCGAGCATCCATCCTGGATAACAGGAGCACTTCACTGTGGTCTTGTACTGCTCACACACTTGGCTGCACTTCAGGTGACGGCTGCAGTAGTCTACCACCTCACACGTCTTGTTGCTGGAGTCCAGGTGAAGCCCAGGGGGACAAGAACACACAACTCCTTTCCCTGGTGCCACAGTGCACTGGTGGCTGCAGCCCCCTCTGGCTACAAGGCACAAATCTGAAGAAAAAGAAAGATCACAACATCTTAGAAACTACAGAGAGACAGAATGATGCAGGAAGATTTAAAAGGAGGCTTCAAAAATATGTGTGTGTGCTGGCGGTGCACAGCGATGGTATCTAAATGTCTCACAGAACAAAAAAAATACTTGCCATCAGTGAGAATGAATCCAAATGGTTTTATGTTTCGAATCGGAGCTACTGCAGAGATCATAAGCATAAAGGTGGTGCGTAATGATCAAGCTCATAAACAGCAGGTGGTGCAGATTCACAAGAAGAAGAGTGGCTTTTATTTGCATTCAAAGCAAAACAGGAAAAGACATCATGTACAGTTCTTTTCAGAAGTTATATAAAAATACATGTCTGAACTTTATGCTCCTTATCTTGTTATAAAGATAAAGTTCATGTTTACAAGGCCAAGTTGGAGAATATTGGTGAAAATGAAACCGACCTGGCCTCTTTGTTCCCCACTGTGATCGTGCTTCCCTTTTCAAGAACTAGACTTTCTCAACATAAGGGGAAATGGGCAAAGTGGTCATAGTGGCTAAATTGAGATTGTGAATTGTGAATCCTAGTGAGCTGATGCAACTCAATCTGACCCCCAAGGTCCCATCTGAGCACAGCCTAATTGTCTATGAGGAGCCAGAAGACCTCCTCTTAGCTACAATAACACTTGAAGGTCCTGTAAGACCCCCATGAGGCTTGGCTAGTGATGCACTTGAAAATGAACCATCGTGTTTACACTGCTCACTTTAAGAGATTAGATGGCAATGGCTAGTCACATGAGATTATCTCTTTCATCTGAAGGCTGTTGGACAAACACTTCCACATTTTCCATCACCGGGAGGAAAGAGTTTTCCTCATATTCTGTCCCTTTGGTCTCTCAGACAACAGATACCAGTCATTTGCCGGGCTCTAAGCTACAGAATCTGAAGGGCTGAGACGACACAGAAGGGCTCCACTGGGAGCTTTTCAACATCACAAGATATATGACAAAAATTAAAGTGAGAGTTTGCACGTGTTCTGTGAGGTGCTTCAGCAGAGAACATTGGAACACGTGCTTCATCATTTTCACTTTTTGAAGGTGATACATTGTGAATTAAGTTACAGTGTTGCATTTAAACAAAGACTTGCTGTAGTTTTCACATACAGTGCAAATGTTGCTCATTTACTGTCACTGTTGTCTTCATTCGGTCTTAAACTGGTTATACCAGATCAGGTTTTCATTAATCTATCCTTTTTAAAGTGCATCATTCAAAATTATTTTTGACACTTTCTTCTCAGTCTTCCCATTTACAGTGACTCTTATATAAAACACTCTCTTGTGGGCTTGAAAGGTGGGTGTAAATGTTCCTCATGAAGAACAGCCGTTACAGTCAGCTTGGATCTCACTGTTGACAAGTTTTGTCATATGTCTAATTATCTGCTGCGTAACTTGTCAGAATCGGTTGACACTGGTATGACTCAACTACTCCAAAAACTTTTTCCAACCTTTTTTCTGACTTAGTGTTTGATAAGCTGTCCACATTAGTTGTCCACAACAAAAGGGCTGTTTTTGGAAACCTCCTTTGAAGGAAAACAGAGTAAAGCTGTATTTTTTTTTTTACAAAAACTGTTGCCAAGTTTGTGACAGCAGTTGATAAAATATTCTCTTTTTTTTCAGTGTGAAAATGCACAGAATAAGCTAGATGGCTTTGCTTTGCTTTGTGATGAATTTGAATGTAGACTGGAAGCTTTTCAGAACATAAAATTCAAAAGCATGTGTCAAAGAGCATATTAATTGCTTGATCCACTGTTGTGAAATTAGATGAGAGTTTAGTAATTATTTATGACTACGTAATTTTTTTTTTTTGCCACATACTGAGTAGACAGACTGTAAGACACAAGACAATATTACCACAGATGAGTCCTTCATCTGAGCGATCCGCACAGTCTACTTTGCCGTTGCAGATCTTGTCAGGCGTGAGGCAGACAGAGCTGTCGTTGGCACAGGGGTATTTAGGTGGCTTACAGACAGCTGACTCACATGACTCTTCATCTGAGCGGTCCTCGCAGTCAATGTCCCCATCACACACCCAGCTCTTTGTGATGCACTTGCCTGCAGGAGACGAGCAAATATAAACACATATCTTTAAATACTTTCAAGCACATGAACATTTGATGACTAACCGATTTAATCTCAGTATTCATAAGAGTTAAATATTATATAGGACTCAAAAAACAAACGTCCCTGCTGACTAATACATTTAGGATGAGATGGATGTTTAATGCTGCAGTTCTTTTATCGTATCCTTAAAATACGCATGCCAAGTATTACTCCCAGAGGGACTCAGTCAACAAACTGCTTCTCAGTTCTGCATTCAAAGTGATGAAAAAGTCCACATACAATCAATATTTCTTGTGCTGTGCAGTACAGTGTAATTGGTAAATTCCTCATTGAGGGCAGAAGAGTGGTAGGTGTAAACTACTGAGGGAGTGTGGGATAGTGTGTGTGGGGGGAAACAATAGAGACACTGGGATGTATCATCATGCTTTTTATTTTCTTTCATTTTCTCACTTGAAGCCTGTATCTCTATTTGAATGTGATTTCCCCCCCCCAATCAAAACACGGCATAGAAAGTTTATATCCCACTGGCTGCGTTTGGTGCCAGATCAGTGCAAACTGATGTGGGATGGTGAAGCGACTGCTGAATGCTGGTAGCTCTTTGGTGTGTTCAGGTGTGTCCATGCGTATGTTTGGCTTCATCGCGCTAAGCTCTCAAATGAAAGTGCACTCACATGACACTGTTGATTTAACCCATCATATTCTAAATGCCTCATTTAATGCTACCATAGTTACAAAAATAAAAACGAATGCTTCTCCATGCGTGAAATATGCATGACACTCAGGGCACAGATGCTGTGTTGTGCTGTTTTTGTGGTAATGCACATGGACAAGGAGGTTAATCATTTGTGTAATTGAATTAACCAGTCCCGATCCTGACAATTTCACCTTGAACGACACAGCAAGAAAATCCCACTCTCAACCTGATGCGTTTATTAAAGTGTCTATGTGCAGAAAGCAGAGGCTGAATCAAAGATGTAAAAGAAGGAAAAACAAAACAGATCCCACAGAGGCACAAAAGGGAAAAAGTCAGTGGATTTCTTAAACATAGCTATTGCTTATTATTTTGAGTGTGAAATACATGTTTTATGTTCTTTCCGAATATAGAAATGCCTACTAAAATATCAAAACATTTCATCTTTAATTCAACAAAATTCTATCCACAGATGATTTTCCCATGGAGATGGCTACTTTTATTTCTTAAGATGGTCCATCCTCTGAGTATGGCTGCAAATACATTTTTAAATAATAGATGAGTGCATTTACAGTGTTTATTTTTTTGTGTGTGTAATCTGTGTATATTTTAACATTTCTCACTCATTTATATGGAAGTTCATATAGTCTGTGCTTTTACCTAACTGTATGCTTCTGATATATATCAACAGATATAACTCAACAAATAAAATGTGGCACAGTATTACACTTTAAAGTGCGTGAGCTTTTGAGTTAGAAATCAAAATCATGTAGATGATACCAGCAAATATGAAGATCTTTATACATATAGCAGTCTAATTGGTAACTCTTAGATTTGCCTAACTGCTTAGTACAGTAGTCATTGTAACCCAGATTTATTCTTGCACTATTTGGCAGGAGAAGTTCCTCATTAAACTGTCTCAGGCTAAAAGTTTGAAATTCAGGATAAATCATTTCCCCATTTAGACTTTGCTGAATCTCCTCCCTGTGATTGAATACCTTATCAAATACAATGCATTTAAAGGCATGAGATTAGATGGCTCATGCAAAAAAAAAAGAAAAAGAAAAAAAGCCTTTCTGGATAAATGACCATGCTTGTACTGATAGCATTACTTATTAATATGTAGTATTAATAGTCAGCACCATAGTCAAGAGAAGACTGTCATTCCATTACGGTAACTAACTATATGGCAGTATGGATGTGTTCTGCGTTCTGGGACCGCTTCACTTTTTAGACTCACACATGGACGACATAAGGTGTCTGAATGTGAGTGTAAATAAAAATAAAAGAGCACACTTCCCTGCCCTTCCATGTGCATACACTAGAGAGCAGAAAGGAAAGGCTGGGGAGACGGGTTGTAAATTGACCTGCAGATGTGCAGCAACAGTAAGCAAGCTGAAGTAACTTTAAAAGTGCAGCACATATTAGATTTGGCACTTTGATGCATAAAGAATATAAACTGCGGAATCAGCTGATACGAGCTGGCACTGAAATTGTACCTGAGCTTGACTTCATAGCTTGCTTAAACTATTGCTATGCTAGATGTTGTTTTGTTGTATTGTGCAAAAGCTTTAGATTATCCTCTTTATTTGAAAGCATGTCCATCCAAAGAGGTAACACAGCTACTCCTCTCCTTAATCCATCAGAACTGTTAAGACGGGCTCTTTTAGAAACCCTTCTTTGAATATTTCCAGAGAGGGCACTGTGTTCTTCAGAGAAGGACAGAACAAACTGCATGAGTGAACAGAGATCTGACACAGCAGAATTAGAGAGAATAATAAGTGTGTGGTCTAGCCAACCTGTCACCGTGCAGTAAAAATGAAAAAGAAAAGTATTTAGTGATAAGTGGAAAGTTCTAGGACTAAAGACGGAGAAGAACTGATTTTTGCCCCTAACCTTTTCTTACACTTGATACAAGAAGATGCTCGATTGGGCTGTTTAAACTTGGCATTTTAAAATTACTTCAAGAACGCATCAAAAACTCATCCTGGAGGTCACAAAAGAACCCAGAACCACATCTAAAGACTGCAGGCCTCATTTGCTTCAGTTAAGGTCAGAGTTCAGGATTTTTGGGAAAATATTCTGTGGACTGATCAGACAAAAAGTTGAACTTTTGGAAGGTTTGAGTCCCGTTGCATCTGGCATAAAACTAACACAGCATTTCATAAAAAGAACATCATACAAACGGTCAGACATGGTGGTGGTAGTGTGATGGTCTGGAGCTCTAGCAGAAAATCCCGAAGAAGAATGTCCAGCCATCAGTTTGGCACATTGGAACAGGAAGGGGCCATTCCCAAACAAGTTGGGAGCATGTTATTGTCCAAAATGTCTTGGTATGCTGAAGCATTAACAGTTCCTTTCACTGAAGCTAAGGGGCTGAGCCCAGCTTCTGAAAAACAACTGCACACCATAATCCCCCCCCTCCACCAAATGTTACATTTGGCACAATGCAGTTAGACAAGTACTGTTCTCCTGGTAACTGTGAAACCCAGACTCAGCCATCAGCTTGCCAGACAGAGAAGCGTGATTCATCACTCCAGCTACTCAGCCATGGAAACTCATTCCATGAAGCTCTCGATGTACTGTTCATGAGCTTATTTGAAGGTGACATAAAGTTTGGAGGTCTGTAGTAACTGACTCTGTGACCTCTGTGCACTACGCATCTCAGCATCCACTGACCCCACTCTGTCATTTTACATGGCCTACCACTTTGTGGCTGAGTTGCTGTCATTCCCAGTCGCTTCCACTTTGTTATAATACCACTAACAGTTGACTGTGGAATATTTAGCAGTGAGGACATTTCACAGCTGGACTTGTAGCACAGGTGGGATCCTGTCACAGTACAGTAAAATGGTGGAATTCACTGAGCTCCTGAGAGCAACCATTCTTTCATAAATGCTTGTAGAAGCAGTCTGCATGCATAAGCGCTTGGTTTTATACACTTGTGGCCATGGAAGTGATTGGAACACCTGAATTCAATGGTTTATATGGGTGAGTGAATACGTTATGCAACATAGTGTGAATAGTAGACTGACTTGCTTACTTGCACTCTCCTATGCTGGATTTCACTGTCATTTAAACTCACATTTGTTTCAAGAAAATGATGCAAGATTTTCTTACTCAACTCAAATCCATGCTAAGTTTAGTTGTTGTGCCTCAGGATCAAATTTTATACTGTGCCACAGTCCAACCAAAACCATCAATGTCAGCCGACTAATGAAGTGTAAGAAGTTAGACATCTAAAACTTCTGGAAGAAGTTTCAAAGCCAGGAGACATCAGTTTGCATGAATTGTTCACTGAAAACATTCACAATACCACAACAAGTAACAATCTTTCTGCGTACAGCTACCTGTTATCTGCCCATTTTACTTGAGGCTTTTCGTTATGTGCTGTTGAATAGTGTGTTATATTCAGTACCTGTATCTTTGCAGGTGAACTTTGCCTTGGGGTCACACATCCTTTTGGTGCCCTCACAGTCTTTCTCATCACTACCATCCTCACAGTCCTTATCTCCGTCACAACTCCAACGCTCTGGGATGCAAGTTCCATCTGCGACACAGTGGAATTCCTCCGCACTGCACTCAATCACCGATGGCAACACTAAAACAAAATTAATTTGACAGTAAATGCCTCAGAGATGTACAACATACTGTCATGGGCAAAAATATAGTAGCTAACTTTTATTTTAAAAGACATATTTTCTTGACAAATATTCATCATTGGAAGCAGGGCATTTGGCATCTATAATAGGTCAGCACACTCCGAAAAATTGATGATGCATTTTAAAAAAATGTAAGCAAGATATAATTAATTATATTGTATAGTGAAAGTTATGGACTTGTCCATATATATTGCTTTTCTTCTCCAACTGAGCACTCAGATTCTCATTCCCCCGTCACATACATATTTATAGAAGCACTTTTTTTGATGGTTAAGTGCTTTTGTTTATCTGACATTCACACACGCTCATGCTCCAATGAATGCATCGGGGGGGGGTTCCGTATCTTGCCCAAGGATTCTTCATCGTGCTCACTGGAGGAGCTGGGGATCGAACCACCGACCTGATTAACAGATGACCCACTCTAACTCCTGAGTCACAGCGCCTTTGGTGTCTTTTTTTGTCCACTGCACCACTAGCCCAAACTTTCATTTGTGTATATTCAGTAAATGTGTTGATTTGAATATGATTAACCACTGGCTTAATACGTAATGAAAAAAACAAACAAACAAACAAAAAAAAACAGTAGAAGCAAAGCAAAGACAAATTCAACCCCCCAGGGTAAAAGCAGACTTAGACACAGGGGGAGGAGAAGCCTGCAGTTCCCATCAGGAAATGGTTTGATGAATAGTCTACACATTCTAGTGACAAGCAAGTGAGCTGTGAGTTTTCTAGGAGCTTACATAAGGTTTCTGTGGTAATTAGATTAAATGATTCAACTCCTGATGGTAAAATCCCCCAGAACAGAGACCAGATAAGATTTAGTTACACATGAGTATTTAAACAAAGTTAGCAGACTCAAGCTGATTAACTGTAAAACCTGTAATTAAACCTAAATTTAAATGCCAATTTGAATTGAGACTAAAATCATTTGCATACTAAAGATATAATTCACTGCTCATAAAGGTGGTCCCAGACAGCTCTTCTGTGATGACTTCATCTATAACAGGGTATTACAAATAAATTGGGTGACCACTGCTTGCTTGTTGCAAAATGCGATTAACAACAATTTCAACAAATGCTTGACGGGATGGGTTACTCTAGCCATTTCAGAACCTTTACACTGATTTTAAAAACTTATGCAGACAAGTCTTACACGCAGATCCACTTCTGCAGGTTAAGTTCTCATCACTGAGGTCACCGCAGTCATTGTCACCATCGCAAGCCCAGTGGTCTGGGATACAGCGGCCATTCGTGCATTGGAACTGGGTATTGGAGCAAGACTGGATGCAGCCCACTTCATCACTGCCGTCTCCACAGTCATCATCTACATACATGCACAAATGCTCATAAAAGTTGCAATGCCAGATAAACATCACAGTTGACAGATATAATGTTAAGAGTCAACAGGCACATTTATTATTGAAGAAACTCGTAATGATCCTGTCCTCACCTGAATCGCAATGCCATTCAACACTGATGCATCGTCCATTGGAGCAGCTGAACTGGGTCACGGGCTCACAGGTGGGGAAGGCTGCAGTTAAACATAAAATACAAATCAAACTGAAGTTACAGAAATATTTGCTATACAAATGCACAAATGTGATTTAGAGAAAGGTAATAGCAAGTAGTATTCTTTGCCAACATGAAGTCTATGTCTTGATTCAACTCTATGCCCTCGTGTGATCTATTCTGCTTAATAGAGAAGAAAAAAAGTACATTCTCACATTATTCCTGTATTCTTTTTTTGTATAGAGTAATTTTGAAAATGATATAAAAATGCAAAAAGAAAATCAAATCTGTAATTGCATTTGTTGGTGCAAAGAAGATAGTCTCACTGAAAGAGTCCTTTCTTATAACACTGTTAAATGAACTCTGAGCATTAAGCAGATGACTTAAAGGTTTGCAAGGGCTTTTAGATAACTATGCATGCTGGAGTTATCCTCCTAAGACCCAGCAATTCATTTTTGTCCTCTGTAGTGGACATGAGTCCGACACCTCTGCACCAAGCACCCTTTATAAATTTATTTGATTCCTTTTGTACTGACAGGAGGGCATCCCGGGCTTTCCAGTGATGCCACATTTGTGGGGGTGTGGTTAACAGAACACATTAACTTTGTTTTTATAACGGCAGGCATCGTAGCTTCCAATTTTTATGGCAACAAGGGAAGTTAAGAGATCTTTTTTTTTTTATCAGATAGTAGGTTTCTGTTACTAAAAATCAAATTGTTTCTTCAATGTGAGAGTCTTAAATTTGTTTCAGTATGATTTCAGAAATGTACAATAACTTTAACCCTTTCCAATCAAAATTTTTATTCCGTATCCTTTATAGTGGACTTGCTACCCCTCGTTTTCAATCTATGGCCATACTTCAGGAGACAGAGAGCTGAAAGAGGCAGAAAGGATTTCATTCAGCATTGTGGAAGGGGAGTCAGACTTCGAGCTTTCAGGAGATGAGATGGAGAAGATACAGACATTACAGCAGGAAGGTGACAGCTTGGAAGAGGAAATACCAGCTTTTGAGGAGCCTGAGTAGGGACAAAGTGATGGCACCCACCCTCCGTTATCATAAGAAATGTTGTGTAAGCTAGAGATCTGAAGTTGTGTAAGCTAGAGATCTGAAGTTGTGGGATTTGGTTTCCTCGTCACAAGCTGCCATGCAGGACAGCAGCCTGTGAAGGGAATCATCTGTTCGTCTACACAGGCTTTCCATGATCTCGGCAGATTGAGGTAACCTTGCTACGCTCTGTTTAAGAGAGGTCTAATTAATAATATATTTGCTGCAAATTCATTAAACCCTGCCACTCTTTTATTTGGGTTGAAATAGTTTTTAACATGAAAACAACGCTGCCCACAGCCACCAAGACTGGAAGCCCGAGTGGTAAATAGGCAACCGGGTTTCTGAAGAAAATGTCAGAGAACACAGAGCAGAGGGCGGTGTTCATCTCCCTCCATCATCTCTCCTTCATCAGCCATAAAAATGAAAACATTGTGCAGTATATCTGTGTGTATGGCATGACTCGATTACCTGAGGATCCAGATATACTGGGGTCTCATAGCCAATGGAATAACTCAGGACAGATTCTTCAAGATTAAATAGTCCATCAAATTAACAAATGACCTTGATGTCTCTTGTAAAGGAAGAAATAATAATGCCCTCTGGAAGGTGAGACCTCTCTTCAACAGAGTGCAACAGGGCTACCTCAATCTGCTGAGACCACGGAAGGCCCGTGAAGATGAGCCGATGATTCCTATCACAGGCTGACGTCCTGCATAGCAATTTGTTGCAGGGAAACCAAATCCCATAACTTCGGAGCCCTAGCTTACACATTACTTCTTACCCATAATGCACTTCAAATATCATGATTTTGGCCCTATCATGGCTCCTAAAAAGCTGGTATGTCCTATGCTGAGCTTTGACCTTCCTGATCTACTTTATGGCCCTCCTCCATCCTACCTCCTGACAGCACTAAGCATGACTCCTCTTCCACAATTCTAAGTAAAAAATTTTCTGCCACTTTCAGCCCTCTGCCATACGTTGCATGATCACTGGTAGTGCCACGTGGTCTAACGATCCAGCTTTAGCTGACTATCAGGTGAGCAGAATGCAGTTTAATCAAAAGGGTCGACTATAAGTATAATTTGTTAAAACAATGTTTTTGTGTTAAGATGTGTTTCCTTTGTAATACATTTTTACCAGAAATCCCTACGAAAATAAAAAACAGTATCATCATATTGCATCCTAAATAACATTGAAAAAAATTGCTTTAGCATGTTTCTTTAGACCACAATACTTAAATTATCTAACAAAAAAGGACAAAATATTAAAACCTTTTTTCTTTTGGTTCTCAGGAGGATACAGGGAAAAAAATGGGAATACTATAGTTTCCACTCAGTAGTCCTAAAATATTTCAGTCTGGAGCAAAGTATTATAAAAGATATGATCTTCAATATAAATTTTACCCATCAGGTTAAATCTTATCTCACCTGTGTTATAGGTGTCCATGGATGAAAACTGAAAATATTGAAAATCCCTTTTTTGATTAATTTTTCAGGCTTCGCTTCAGACAACTTTATTAATCCCAAAAGGAGCAATTCATTTGCAGCTTACCCACACAACCTACTCACATAAGCAAACTCACACAACCTAGTCTGTAACATTAATCACAAACACTGATATGTGTCAAGGCACAGATCAACAAACAATGTGGTCAAAGAAAAAATAAAAATAATCAATAGGATAACAAGGACAAGGGCCTAAAAATGAACAATCACAGAAGAATTATTCTAAATGACTCCGGTTGATTTGAAGAATCTATCGGTTCTACACCAGGGTACAAGGTAGCAGTAACAAACCATAGTAACAAAACACAGCCAGGATGTTTGATGATGTTTGTCGCCTTCTCAATCACCTGATTTTTCCAGAGTGAGCACAAAATTCTCTGCCTGACCCCGTGATTCTGGAGCAGGTGACAACAATGCTGCTGAGGGAGTTTCTATCCTTAACAGATAAAACACTAAAGCAGCAGTTAAAAGAAAATGTTAAAAGACTTTCAGTAAGTGAACAATAAAAATTATATTAAAGTTTCTTATTAACATTAAAAGAGTTCAGTCACCTTAGCAAATGTATTCTCTGCTGACGCTGTTCTACAATGGAGTCAGTGTTCACATCAAACGTGAGTTGATGATTTGTAAGACTGCACAATCTGGACATCCATGCCACGACTATCACCGGCTTTATACCCGGTGTCAGCGTCTGAAGTCAATGTGTTTTTGACATATTTAGGTCCAGGTAGCTATCATCACACTATTTCACAAATTCAGGTAATGCAGGACCACGGACACACTCAAAGCCTTGAAGGTCCAGCTGTTGGTGTAGATAATAAAAAGAATGGATGACAGAACACAGCCCTGAGGTGAACCAGTTTGACAAAATCCTGCTGGATTGTGCAAATTCATCCTAGCATATTTGTTCATTAACAAGGACCTGTTGAACTCTCTCAGTAAGAAAGTTTAAAAAATCAGCATCAGGAGGTTCTCGTGGAATTTAAAACAAGGCAAGTCTCTCACTCAAAATCTGAGGCTGCATATAATTACTGTAAAAGCAGACTTGTTGCTAAGGGACAAAAAAAGCTGTTTTCACATTATGCCTTTCCATAAATGCACAGATACATACTCTGTAGCAAAATCAGAGAATTAGTTCAATTTTGCTGAATTTTAAAGTCACAAATTTGTAGTTATCCTAACATGAATGAGTGAGAAGTAGTTAGTAAGAAATACATAGGCCGTCTTTTCTTGCAATGACGTTAGCACATATGCGACTGCAGGATGTTGTCAGTGTCTCACCACCACCTCTAACAAAGCAGAAGCTTTGGTAGTCTGGAGCATTTGGGTGTGTGTGTTAACACAATGCCGCAATTTTCCCAGTAGTGGACATCCTAGCAAATTGATCCCAAGATCAGCCCGTTCCGGTGGCCAGAGAAATAGCAAAAAATCGAAGAGCTGCATCTCAGATTTTACAGGCCTCAGGTAGCACGTTAAATGTTAAAGTTCATGACAGTCCGCTTAGAAAAAAGACTGAAGAAGCGTGACTAGTTGAAAATACAATGCTGTAAAACAGACACTACTGCACTTTGTGTACTGATGACACTGTGACATTGTCAGGGTTAACATTTTTATTCCCATCAGATAACAGTTTGGTTTATGATTTTGAGATACTGTATATACTGGATGCCCGAAGCTTTATTGACTTCAGTATAAAATACGAGTCTATATTTGAAATGATTTGTTGGCGTGTGCTGCAGCTGACTGGAATACCTTAGGCACTGTAGAGGAGACATATTATATTTCTATCCTACAAGATATTTTCCTCAAACATGTTAGGTTTCAGTGACAGCACATGACTGGCTGGAATTTAACATTCGTTAAAAATGAAGAACAAACATGCATAAATAATGAAGGTTTCAAGTAAACAGTGAGTGTTGTTAAAAATAAAACACCGGCATCCATAAATAATGTCTGCTTCAAGTGAACAGAGAGCCCAATAGAAGTCACTGTGTGACAACTACTAAACTACTGACAAACAAAATCCAAATTAGTATCAATCTCCAAGGCGACCACCACTGAGCTTCAGGTGTTCCAAAACCCACAGTAGCTCCAGTGAAGCTAAGTGAGCTGCCAGAGCTGCACAGTGCAGTGCCTGCAGAGAAGTAATGCCTGAGGAAGCTCAGACAGCAGTATGGGAGAGAATATGTTTTGCTGCACAGCTTGATTATGATTGAATGAAGCCGAGCATGAACTTTAATTACTGCTTACACCCTGGCTGTTTGTGACTGCGTATTGAAGCGGCTTAGGACACACAAAGGGAAGCTGAGGCGATACAGCACATTGCAGCATTTGGCAAACATCAATCACTGTTAAAGGCTGATTTAATACAAATAGTGATTAAAGCGAGTATTAAAACCTTCACCCTCTTCGCTTAAATGGATGCTGGAAATTCATCCAGTTCAACAACACAGATGAAAACATTTCCAGTTCCAGACACACTTCCCCCTCATATAATAAAAGGTTAACTGCATCTTCAAAGAACTCAAAAAGCTCAGGCCATAATGGCATGCTATGTGTGTGTGTGTTTTTTTCCCATTTATGTTTTCTATGATTAATCCAGAACACAGAGTACAACTTTTACTAACTGAAGTTGACAGATTGTATAATACCACTGAGACATGACTAGAGAACAGTGAGCTACTGTATAAAAGTATGCAGCTTACCAAGCACCATCCAAATACACTGTTGCCATTTGTGAGGACATGTCTAGGTCTTGGTCCAAAGAACACAACATAAATAATTGAGTACTGAGTCCCTCTCTCAACTGAATAAAGTAAGGCATTTGAAAGAGACCAAGTATTCAAAAAGTTGCTAAAATGCATAAGCAGCTATAATCTTTTGAAGAATTTTCAGAATTTCAATGCACAGTTAGAAAATGCTTTGTGAAGTTCCTCTCTCACTGGGTTCTCAAATTGCCATTAGAAATAGACTGACTAGCAGATCAAAATCAAATAATTCAACACACAAGTTCCTAATAGTTACTAATCTCTTTAACAGTTTTCCAAATCAAAGCCGATGGACACTAAGCTACTACTTTTGGGAAATAGCTGCACTAAACCGACTGAATACAGGACCACCGACAGGCATTGCCATTCCCAGGGCCGTGCAAGTAGCACAGCATATGCAAGTAGCTGACAAAAAAAATCATTTACCTCAGCAAGAAACTGGCATACACTGTTCACCTGTGCTTTCCTTCAATCCGTCCTGCATCAGTCTTTCTTTCTTTTTGAACCTCCACAGCAAACACTACCTCCCTTGGTGATGTAGCAGACTTTCACACTACACAGGTCTGTGTTAGCTTTGGTTTAATAAATTAGATTTGTTTTACATAAATCTCTTTCCTACTTGTCACATTGTTTGAGTCATTTTATTATAGTAAGGCAACTGTAACATTTATATTAAATGGAAAAGAAAATCTGTGCTTATGGGTTTTTTTTCCTCCCCTGTGGTGATATGTAAAGGAGTAACATGAAAAAAGAACATGCATCAACTTATGGAGTGAGTACTGCTTAGCTTGTGTTTGTCAAGTATAGGTGAAGCACTGGTTTAGCTCTATAAGTGGGAATTACATCATACACATTATCACATTTGTAGAGTTCTGAAAATTCAGCAGTATAAATTTACAACCCTGTTACTCCTGACTGACTTTATTAGGCAGAGTAAAAATATCTCACTATTATTAAGTGTGAGAAGTAAACCATAGGTGATTACCCTAAATGCTCTTATTTGTGTTTAACTGAATCATTAAGCTGGTCTATGCTGTGTGTTAACTAAACAGAGCCAAGACAAATGTAATAGTCACACAGAGAGTGACATTTGAATGGCATCTGGTAAAAAGCCATGTGTGACTCACTGCATGATATTTCATCAGACATATCCCCGCAGTCATCCTCCCGATCGCAGCTCCAGCCTCGAGGTATACATCGTCCGTTCTGGCAGGAGAACTGGTCTGCTTGACAGGGCTGGGCTGAGTAAGAAAAAAGAGGCCAACTTAATTCAATCACACCTGCATAAGTCAATGTAGGAGGTACACAACAACTCTAATCTTCACTAGATCACCCAAATGTCAGCGTGAGGCCAGTGCAAATCGTTTATCACTCATTCGCACGGTTGAGGACGGAAGGTCTGACCGCCGCGTAGAACGTGCTGTTGCTTGATGGGCCGTCAGTTACATGCTGGTGGTCATGCACATGACAGCATGCAACTGATGTCTTGCTGATGTGGGATATGCATGTCAATCCACCAACGAGGGAACATTCATCATCCTCTGGCTAATGCTCATTGATTGATCCTCTAAGGATAAAAAGCTCCTGAGAAGTATGACTGACGAGCTGGGAAGCAATGCAATATACTGTAAGTGTTCCTGACAGATACGTAGTTGCCCCTCATAGATGCTGCAAGTCTTTGATACTCAAGCACTCTTAAACAATGAGATTGATTGCACTGTACCACAGTTCCTTCAGAGACTCAAAATATTAAAGTGACGGCTGCCTTCACAACACCTGACACCAATGTTCAAGTCTTAGAGAATAAAGCACATTTGAAGTGAGGACATTTTTATCAAAAGATGTCAGAGAAAAATGTTTCATGGCATACTGTGCAGATGAGAGAGCTGCTTGAGCTTTCATTCGTAAAGTTTATATAGCTCGATAATGTTCAAAACTGATTGAAAAAGCACATCAATCTCCCAAAAGACAGTTAGGGTTATAACCACTTTATGTTTTCCTGAAACCACTATTTTCACATCAGCATTCATTCATAGAATTAATGACATTTAGGAAATGTGAAATGATTGAAAATTAGCCAGTGAGCACAGACGACCAGTGCTGACAGATGGCAAATGATTGACAAATTATTCTCTCAATTACTCTCTCAAACCCAAAATACGCAAAATCTAAAACCAACATGAAAGTAGTCACACACATACCTGAGCATGTGGTGTTGGACTCATCCTCATTGTTGCCGCAGTCATTTGTCCCATCACAGAGCCATCTTTTGGGAATGCAACGATTGTTGCTGCATTTGAACTGATCGAGGGGACAAGTGTGGTTGTCTGCAAAGCGTTCATGCAACAAAAAGTAAGTCAGTGACTGTGTGGAGAAATAATCAACTAGAGCTGAAAGTAAAAAATAAATAAAATGAATACAAAAAAAATGATTAATGTCCTTTTTTAGGGTATCTCTAATATATCTGACAAATCCTAAATGTTCACAGTGTACTTGATAGAAATTACTGGAGCTCCGTTTCAACACAATCAAGCTACTTGGTTTAATTACATGAGAAAGTTTAACTTGAGCAATTTGACTCCTGAGACGGACGTGACGGAATTGGCACCGTGGGGGACACTGATGGAGCTTCAGGAACTAAAGAAACACTGTCTACTCGCAGTTCCACAGTATGGTCACAGAGCGATCTTTATTTTATCTCATTAACAATTGTTGGCAGAGTACAAACTGCAGAGAGCACACGCACTCAAGAACGAGCACTTTGTTTCTGTTTTTTTTGGAAAAGTCTAGAAGTTACTCCCAGAATTACTGAGTGACAGCTAAGATGAGTTGCCTTGAGCAACTTTGTCATTTAAAACAGAAAAAGTAATGGTTGATGTGAACAGTCTTTGAATAGGGTTAAACAAGTGCTGAATTGTTGACCCTTAACATTTTAGTGTATTATTTAATCTTTAAAAAGGTGAAAGGAAGGCTACATATCTGATAACTACTGAGGCTATTTTTTTTTTCTTTTTTGGTGTAAATCAACAAAAGCACAGAAATGTAAAGGTCACAAAAATCTGCATCATTTTAATTTTGTCAGGTACTTATACTTCTTTCACACGTTAAACTGAAGTTAAACTTTAAAGTTGCATTCATGGCAAAATAACTTTTACTAAGAAAAACCCCATCAACATTGCACACTTTTTTTGTGTGTGTAGTCATGAAATAGTTTGACACAAGCTAAAATGAGAAACTGCTTGCCTAGGAACTGGTTTAGCAGATTTTGGCAATACAGGTATATGAAAAATTCTAATAAATTCATAAAGTATAACTATTACTTGCAATCAGAGGAAAGCGCAGCTATCATAAAGTAGAGCGGTGCAGCTACACTAACAGATAAAAGTGGCCAAAAGCACTCGGATTCACTGAAGAAAACACCAGATTTTAATTGGCTTTAGAACATAGCAGATCGTGGCCACAGCCTTTATAACTGGCTTGGGACATATCTGAATGTTTCACAAAGTCACAGTTTTAATATTATTAATACTGGACTTAAATTATAAAAGGTCCTCTTTCCTATGGGGGGAAGAAGTTCTTGTTTTTACAGTTTATCTGCAGCTTTTTAGTGAGACTTAATTAAGGTCAGAATGCAACTAATTTTATACTGATACACCAACAAGCCACATTAAAACCATAAAAGGCATAATACTCTTTCAGTGTGTGAGGACTCTAATTTATGTTTCTCCTTGGTGGTTTGTCCTTTAATTGAGAGTAATGGAGTCTCTATATCATTTTTACAGTAGTCTTAAGTGTATTTCTGTATGGTTTTAGTGCCTGGATTTTTGTTTTATTTAAAGCCACTTTTGGATTTAGAAAGAAATTCAGTGGGCGTATATGCCAACCCTCTCTTATTCTTTTCAAAATTGTTATTTAACATTAATTACACTTTGACAATACTAAGTCATTAAGCCTCGACAATCATCAATCAGCGTGACAAAGTTCATGACTCCCACAAAGATAATGGAGGCGTTTGGGTGGGATGTATCTTAAGAGCTCTTTGGTCAAATGGGTTCTGTATCCTTTTTGCATCTTGTGACAAGCAGTAAGTAAATAAGTAAATAAAGAAAAAGATAAATAGCAAACCCGCACTCAACCATGTAACATTGTGTTTATCCAAATGACTTGCAAAAGCAAGAATGTACTCCAACAAATGCAAAGGGACAGTCAGCAGCGTGGAGGAGGGGGAATGCTTTACACCACTACGTCAGTGACATTTAAGAACACAGAAGCTGACAGCTAGAGGGAATTACCCTTGAAAAGCTTAGGCCTTTCTTGCTTAGCCACATAACTGTGTACAGTGACTGTTCAGACAGTGCATTTTTTATAATGCTAGCACGCAGTGTGTTGCCTGACGACTAATTCTGAGATCCTCACAGCAGCTTTGGATCTCCTCGTCACTTCCATCCAGACAGTCGTCATCTCCGTCACACTTCCACAGAGCCCGAATGCATCGCTGATTACGACACTGGAACTCATCGCTTTTACATCGCTGTGGCTCTAAACTACTGCTGGAAGATTCTGTGAGAAACAGAAAATTTCATTTTAATAACGAGCCTTCTATGAAAGATGTGTTTAGTGGAAATTATTGGTGTAACTGTAATAGTACCCGAAACATGTTAATAATGTCTCAAAACCTCAAATGTAACTACTGGGGTTCAGCTTATATGTCTGGAAACCCACTGGGATACTTTGACACCTGTATTTATTTGTTTATTAGCAGATTTGAAAAGATAAAGTTATTTGATATGTGTCCCATAGGATGCAGCCAGAATTACACTATACTGGGACAATATGATCTTAGGCCTCTTGTTCTATCTGAATTATTATGTCCGCCTACCTGCACAGGTGACATTGTTCTTCTCCAGAACCTGGTTGTCAGCGCAAGCACACACTCTCCCTCCTGGGACGGCAAGGCAGAGGGTACTACAGCCTCCATAATTCACACTACATGCGTTGTCACCTGGAGAAACAGATCCCAAACACAGCAAGGTGTCTTGGTCATTTAAAACGACATTTTCTAAGCCCAGTTTAAGTTCCATACTCTTCTTCTTGTTTTTCCCATTTTTTTCCCCATCTGTGAAATGAAGAACAGAGTTTCTGCAATCACTTTAAACGCAGCAAAATAAATCAATTTATTGGAACAAAACCTATTCCCCGCCATAGCGACACATGCCAGGTGTATGCCATGAGATCTATAAGCATACGTCAAGTGAATTATTGGGAACACTGTGGGTGAAAGACATTTGACACTTTTATCATTCTTAGAGGAATAATTTGTCTTTCAGGACAAAGCTGACATTCTCCTATCGAAAAAAGAGTCACATATCAAGTTAAGGCATGACACACCTTTGTCACTTTCATTTAACACAGAACCCAAAGGCAGTGCCTGAGCCAATGAGATAAAGCTTTGGGTTTTGTAAGAGCCAATCAGTAATACTCAGAGTACCGGACAGCCAATTAATCTATTCAGTGGCATGAACAAAAGAGAAATGTCCAGCAAATTCTCTGCATGGTGTGAGTGTGAGTATCCAACCGATTTTCTAATCCAAATACACAGCTTAAATGTTGTAATGTGAAAGTCGTGATTTTGAAAATATGAGTCTTAAAACCACTGGAATGTTCTCCACATTTAGAGCAATAGCATCAACATTCCCTGAGTGTGAACCGTGTGTCTGAACACTGCTTCGACATTTCTGTAACAAAAGAAACACCTCCTGCGAGAGCCAATGGTGCTCTCTGCTGACAGCCATGTTCGATGCCTCTACGATCTGTTCTTTTCAGCATTCTAACAGGATGAATCCATCATCATTTGTTGCAGAGGGGAGCAAAGCCATCCAAATCTTGGTCATCTTATTTAACTTCATAAAGTGGAGCCCAAAGTGATTTGAAAGCTACTGTCACTACTGATCAATGTGCTGGTTTATACCATGAAATTTGAGACCAATAGGCATGTACGTAACTTTCTGGCATATATATCATATAAAGTGCTCTCCATTAAGAAAAGCAGTATAGGGGCTATAAATGCGGGGATTCGCAGGAGGGGGAGGTTCTATTTCTAGTGCAAAAAAGCCACTTTCTCTGTTAGGGAAGCTACAGTTCAGTGGCAAAGCATAAGGACTAAATGAAGAGAAAGCAGCCAACCTTGCTGACTCTGTGCATCATAGACACGCAGGCCAAACAGTGGTGGTCTCTCACTCCGCAACAGAATGACATCGCCGTTGGACAAGTCCAGCTGGAACACCGACGCATTCATGTACTCCGTCCAAAAGATGAAATTACGATAATGAGAGATTCCAAATGGATGGTTTAGTTGTTTTCCACTGTACACCACCTGCAACACGAAGCAAACATTCAGTATAGTCAAAAGATTAGGAGGGCTACAGAAAGACATAATCAGCAACGGAAAAATCAATCATCTCAAACAGGGTTCTAGCTGTTTGAATACGGGCTCAAAGATTATTTGATCACAGTATATGATGAATGCGATTCAATTTCACTGCACAAATTTATTCACACAGAACCATCTGCTTATAATAATGTTTGCTAGAATCTTGGCATAGATTAAATAGCATTTGCAAATAATTAATTAGCTTGATATGCCAGTACAACTAAAGTCAATACAAGCAATTGGGGATGGAAGGTTGTCTCGTTATGGGAAGAGGAGCAGTTTTCAATCATCATACCACTTTGAAGATAAACACTGTAACACCTGAAATATAACAAACAAGTACAGAAAATAGCTTTACGAATGACCACAGAAGATAGATATTTGTATCCACAGTTAATTAAGCCTCATTCACTATTAGCTTAACATGGCAACAATATAGCTGAAATTTAATTGACTGCCTTCTGAACAATAATATCCTGAAAAATGAAAATAAGTTGGTATTCAAACCAAAAAAAAGACTGTTAAAAAAAAAAACTAAATTCTTCCAATCATAAATCTAAATCATAAATCAAAGTCCAATCAAAATCTCAAAGGTAGGCTAACTCAATTTGACAAGCATAACGCCAAAGACCCTTCCGACAAATAAGGCCCCTCCACCCTCCACCTCCACCCTGTGGGAGCTACTCTATGTGATTGATGCATAACATACCATTCTTCCAGACCCATTCAGGTGAATCCTCTCAATGTGATCGTAGTAGGCATCACACCAGTACATAGTGTTGGTACTGTGGTCCAGTGTCAGACCATTGGGCCACAGCATATTGGAGGTGACAAAAATGCGGCGGTTGGATCCATCCATCCAGGCTTTTTCTATCCGCCCTATGCTGTCATTGACCTCATCTTCTTCCCAGTCTGTCCAGTACATCCAGCTATCACACAGAGAATTGAACACATGACGTACAAGCACCAAAACAAAGCAAATGCACTGCACACGACCCGCTGCACTGGATGATGTTAGTCATCCAGTAGCATCGGTAGATCATAACCTAACCCACACTAACACTGATCACATCTCACATTTAAACTAAGGCAGTTCATTTGAGCTGTCTGCACCCTATTCATCTTTGCCCTTACTTTTTTGACAGACTGATGTTAAATGGTTTTGCTTGCTGCTCCCTCTACCAGCAACCTTCTGCTTTGATTACTTATCAATCAGAAGATGTGACAGCATGGTTCTGCAAGCTTCTCTCAAAATGATCTATTCCTTGTCACAGTGTCTTCTGAGGTTTGCTCTGAGTGCCCATGGGGAGGCATGGTGCAGGCTCTAGCACTGAATCTTTCAGATGCTGTTTGATTCATGCAGCGTACATTATAAGGAACACAAAATGTACTGACAAATACATAACATGCACCAACTGGTTTTTAATCTCACAAAAAGAGTATTCCCAAATGAAGACTAAAAACATTGTGAATCAGATTCCCCCATATGTTAAAACCAAATAATCAGGCACACACATTTGGACTTCAGCCATCATAGTTTAAGAAGCATTTCATGGTTATCAAATTAAGCTTGACTGCTCATGAAGGCAGATGGTCCGTATTTCTCACCAAAGTTTAGCGTAACTTCTGCATGTTGGGAAAACAGTTCCCAGTGGACCAGTGGTATGTGAAACATGATTGGGTCAATAATTTGACACATCTTTTCTGTAGTAACCATGCCCAGGAGATTTTCTGTCTGAGGATTCCTGACTGAGCCACGTGGCCTCTTGTTTCTCATCAATGATAGAGGGCTTGGCAAAGGGATGATGAAACTGAATCAGAGATGGGAGCGAATGAAGACTCCCTCTGTCTCAAAGTCATCTTTACGACTTCATGAATTATTCACACCACACTGGCTCCCCACTCAACATGCAGACACACATATGGCTACATGCAGACAGACAAACACAGACATGAAATCAGATGGACAACATAGGATTTCCACTGTTATGGTAGAAGACTATTAATACCTGGTTAATACCTGACTAACCTGAATTATCCAGGTTCCAAATTTTAATTTTTAAGCTGCAACAATTTCATCGTAAGTGATTTTTTTTACACAAAAACAGCAAAAAAATTAACATTTAGAGCTTTCATTTCTATTTTATAATAATAAGTTTCTTTGTACTGTTTGCTGAAAAATAAATAAATCTTGCAATCATATACAAAGTATCAAAAATGTAAAGACAACAACACTGACAGGTGATAAATCAAAAAAGAGAAAGGTAAAGCATTCACTCCTACAATGGCCAAATCCTGTGGGTGGGGGAGCTTTTCACTTCAGATGATAAGAATGGCTCCCTTCATAGGGTATGAGGGGTCAATGAATGTCTCAATGAATAAAAATTTGATGTAAATCATATGCCATGGCCTTCACAGTTATCAGACCTCAGCCCAGTTGAATATCCAGCATTTACCACGATCTCAAAACACCAAATTAGGGAATGTTTTTTTTTAAGCTGCTGCTCCAGTTAATGTCTAGGCAGACCAAACCCTCACCAAGACACCTTCATAATGGATTTGTCCTTAAATTTGCCACCCATCTGTACACATGCTTAATGCAGGCATTAAAGAGTCAAACAAATGTGACTAAAGTAACATATTTGTGTGTGTGTGTGTGTTTAAAAAAATGCATTAGATGTTTAATGCAGCAGGTATGACTTCATTAAGTTGAAACTATTAGTGTTTATCATGTCAACACAGATAGAAGTGGCAAACCAAGCAAAAAATAAGGCACCGAGAACGCAGGAGATCAAGAGATCTGTTGGAGAATTGCTTCCATTTCACCTTAAGAGACTCTTCCAGCAGAGCAGATAGAGATCAAAGACCTGTCGGGTTCAGGCTGAATGCTTCCTCAGAAGCCCCAAAACTAGCACTTCTAATCATTTGGGCTGTCAGTGGGAGGGTCGGCGTAAAAGTTATTAATCCTTATACAAAAAATGTGACACGGTTATTTGCCACCCCCAACACCGCTGCTATAGCATATCTATTAGAGCTGAAATTCTGAATGCTATCCTGATTAGCCTTTAAGGCCTTTAAGGCTATGCTCTCATAAAAAATCTTTAAACTTTTTGTTCTTTACACATAACACAAATATGATTTTTTTCTTTTTCAAATCCCTCAGATAAATGTCGATTTCCTTTGATATCTGCACCACTGTGACATGTCCGTGACTTGTATAATAATGTTGGAATCACTTCATTGTTGGAATGGAGAAAAAGATAGAAAGACAGAAATAAAGGCAAAGTGCAGACTATTTAGGACTTGAAGATGCCGGTAACTGTTTTCAACAAAAGGGAAAAAACTAAATTAAACTGCGAATAAGTAAGTTTTGGTTTTTGCTTTGGTGCAGGTCCCTATACCAGTGAAACAGCTGTGTATAGCAAAATGTTTGGAACAATCCCTTGAGGCTTGGAAACTAATCTCTGACTGCAATGGATTTGGGGAGTGTTAATACGATTTAAGCCTTAAAGTATTAATCCTTAAGAACCTTAAGACACTCAATGAATTGGAGGTTTGCAGCATCAACTCTATATGATAATTACCAATCAGCGAGTGAAGTCTAACTTATATGAATCTGCACAGAAATACTTATAAGACTGTCTGTGAGAACGCCACAGAATTAGCTATTAAATGGTTTAATTGTGGCTAATGAGCTGGTTGGTGTCGTTCTTGGAACAAGATGAGTGAATTGAAGGCTGTGAGAGGGGGTTTCAGAGAAACAGATGTTCTATCAGTTTAACCATGCTGGTAAAAAATTATTTATATGTCATCACAAACACAGGAGACATGGTCTAAAACAAACAATTTCCAACACTTTAAGCAAAGTAATAGTTTAGGAAAGTTTGGGAATTAATACTAGTGCAAGCAAGCAGACTCATTCAATAGCATTTCTCTCTCTCTTCTCTCATATATATATATATATATATATATATATATATATATATATATATATATATATATATGTATGCTGCAAACTGTTTACTACGAGTAGCTACAACTCTCCAGTTTACAAAAATCTCCAATAATCTCAGCACTGTCTGGAGCAAATGTACTGTAGCAGAGTATGCACCATAGCTGAGCCCACAGTGTTGTCTGCACAGTAAGTTTCTAATGAGTTTTTGAAATCATTGAACAATGACCCCATGATTTTCCTTTTTATACAATTCCAACATAAGCATTAATATGTATACTAATGTGTAGATAAAAGTGATATAAGTCAAAATATTGATTTTGAATTCTTCTCCCTCTAAAAAAAGAAACTGTGTACATCTAAAAAATAAATGTAATTTAAATCTGGGTACCCATTATCCCATATCACTTAATTTCCCACATGGTTAATAAACAAGACCAACTGTGCTTAAAATCTGGCTACAAAAACACCTCAATAAATCCCAGCATTGTTATTGAATGCAAAAACATGCATTCTTCCACAATTTAGGGACCTACATGCAATAATATATTGTTCAAGATTTACTGTATACTCTCAATTGTATTGTGACAATTCTTTAAAACAATCTGCCTAAATTAATCAAAAACAATATAGTTTTTTTTTTAATTTTACCAAATAGATCTCAAATCTGATGGTAATTTAAATTCTATGCAACGCACTAGTGAGCCAAAGTGAGGCAATAAAAAGCGTAACAGCCAACATTTTTAACTTTGATTTTTTTTTTAAAGCCCATTTAGCAATGTGAGTGGCAAGATAATTGCTTTGCTCATAGTCTGTCAGGGCAGGAAAAAATGCATTTGGAAAAGAAAGGTCTCTGTTAGCCTTATAGCCCCCCTGCATCTAACTGATGTTTACCCATACCTGCACCTGTACAGTAGCAACAAATGGTACAAACAATTTTGTTTGAAAGAGCTACATGGCATGTTTTGCTTGTTTAAAAAAAAAGAAAAGAAAAGAAATATACATATACATATTTTATGTATTTCTGACCTGTTAAGGGGATCCACCACAATGGCCCGTGGATGAGACATATTTCCTTCCAACAGAGTCTTCCTGGTTTGGGAAGCTCTGTCCAGCCTGGCAACACTGATTGTCTTCCTGTACCCATCGTTGGTCCAATATAAGTTTTTCCCAATCCAGTCCACTGAGATTCCTTCAACATTGTCAAGTTCTACAACAGAATCCAAATTAAACAAAATTAGCAAATATATATCATTCTAACTATTTAGATGGGGGATGTGATCTTTATCTATATGTACAACTGTGATCATAAACCTGTCAGTATTTGTAAGATAAAAATGACATCATATTTTAAATGTGTTCTTTGTGTTTTCAGTAGGTTAAATATGTGCAAAATGGCTGTAACATTGCATTAATGTCAAAAAATGTGACTAATGGAAAGTTAAAAAATAAAGCAAATAGACATACCATCTTTCAGAATAGTCTCCCTGTTGCTTCCATCTATTTTTTGCCGCCCTATCAGGAAACTTGTGGTGTCCGCAAAGTAGATATGTCCCAGTTCTGCATGGTAGTCGATGGCTCGAGGGTTGACCAGGTCTTCAATTGGCACCATGTGCTCATCACTGGACTTGATGTTCATATCCAGGCCTCGGATGACTCCAGGACGCCCCTTACCGTAGAACAGGAAGATATCGTTTTTGGGCTCTACAAAGTAAGAAAGGACAGAGCCCTTTTTTACTGTTATTGTCAATTAATTGGTCTAATTCATCAGTGCTGATCCTTGCATTAAACCCTCTTACTGGCCACACTGTTCTCATATGTTTGCCAGAGCTTGGGCCATTCATTCACCCTAATGGAGCCAGTAATCAGTGCCAATGACTATACTCTCCCTCCTCAATCACACCCCTGCTACAGAGCTGCCTTTAGAATAAGACAAGAAAAATGCTTGAGCAAACAGACAATTGCAATACTTACCCTACACTGTTTTTGATCTTTAAAAAAAAAACACGTCTGAGTAGAAAGGCAAACAGAAAGGCCTGGAAAGCTGAGGCAGCTCCTCCGCGGCCTGCCTGCCGCTCAGGGGACTTTATGTTCTCGAACCCTTTGGGATCCTCTGGAGACGCAAGAATAGGAATGAAGGAGGGCTTCCATTGAAAGAAGCAGACCTCTCCTCGCTCTTAGCCCATACCCAAGAGACTAGGCTACTGGGGGTGAGGACCACACATGTCTCACTTCAATTTATCATTTTGTGAGGGAGAGACCAACTACCCAGGAGACAATTAAGCATTGCAAGAGACCCAGATATCAAACTCCTCTGTGACTACTGTATGAAAAAGGAGTACCATTTAACACTAAATCTCATTATGCTTAGGGAGATGGAAAGCACAAGCACAAAAGAGATAGTGTCATCAGAATATCTACGAGGGGGCTTATAAATCAAATGTGTCATCCTATGTCTTCCATTGCTTCGTTGCTTCGATCGAAATGTGGTGGGCCCTAAAATTGTGTCATCAATTTGATCCTCTGCTTTTATTGTCAACTACACAATGTCCAGCAATTGATCAGACCGGCCAACAAATGCAGACAAACTTAGAACCTCATTATGGCAACAGTCAATCAGACTTGCAACAGGTCGATAGTAGAACATTACTTTCAAATGGTGTGTATTCACCATTTGTTGTAATCTTCATCACTGTCAGTCGAAGGTTGTGTATATGTGGCGTATGCTTGGTTCTTATATGGTACATGAGCAGAAGATTCTTTGCAGGCATTGGTCAGGATTCTTTTTGATTAGAAACAGAAAAAAGACTGCCAGAGAAACTCTTTAAAATATATTAGGCCTGTGGTCTTTAACTTTGAGCCCAGTGGGCAGGCAGTATGCCAAGTTAAGTTAATGATAAATTAAAGAAAACAATAATGCTCCCTCCCTCCATTTTCTTCATCTTATCCAATTCAGGGTCATTGTTGGGCTGGAGCCTATCCCAGATGTCACAGGGTGAGAGGCAGGATGCTCCCTGGAACGGTCACCAATCTATCGCAGGACTAACACAGAAAGACAGACAATCACTTACACTCACACCTATGGCCAGTTATGCCAACCTGCATGTCTTTGCACTTGGGGATGAAGCTTTAGTACCAGGAGAAAATCCACGCATACACTGGGAGAACATGCAAATTCTGCACAGAACAGCCAGTGGATTCGAATCCAGGACCTTCTTGCTGGGAGGCAATAGCAATACGTAACTGAACGAAGTAACAGGACATAACACA
>JAMQGT020003509.1:0-57215 GCA_024447675.2 Pterophyllum scalare | reverse complement strand
ATATTGCTGTGTCCGTCAGGATGGAGCTGAAGAAATGAGCTGCCTCTGCCGCAGGGTACGACTTGATTGATCACTAAATAGGTTGAATTTGAAAGTTTTAGTTATAACGTTCCTGTAGAGCCCCTTTAACACTTCAAACTTCGATTTTTACGGGCTATTGAACTAAGCGCGTCCCTGACAAAATTGATATAATGTATCAATTTGACTTTAACCTGTGATTAATTACTATCAACAAAGAGAATTATCCCAGCCTTTCTCCCTCCTCCTTCTGAATTTCCATATTAATCCAATTCTAGTTGATAATTCAGATGGAGAGATGGATTTCCGCAGTCCTGGGGAGGCACCCCTCTCTCTCCTTTTCATCCTCCCTCCCTGGGGCCTCAGTTCTCTCTCCCTGGTTGCTGAGCTGCTTGTTGAGTGTATTAAAATCAGAGGTGCAGAACAAGCTTGACTAGCTATTTGGTGAAAACAGAAATTGTCTGTTCACTTTTATGATGTGTTCATGCTGAGCAGGCTCTTCTTAATGTGGCTTGTCAGAGCAGCCTGGGATTTACACAGGGCAGATAAGGAGCTATACCACACTGTGGTGTGGAAACACACACACGTGTGTGTGTGTGTGTGTGTGTGTGTGTGTGTGGTAACACACACACGTGTGTGTGTGTGTTGATTAGGCCTGCTTAAATACAGAAAGGTCTTGTGGAGGTAACCTTTGTTTATAAATCCAAGTGTATCATCTAGTTCAGTTACACTGCTTTCTTCTACCAGGTTTACCTCATTATGGCCATAATGCTCAGTTCGGTCCCCAGTGTGTTGAAGCTGCTTGATCTCCAGCTTTGATAGTGACTTTCTTCTATTGATCTTATAGCAATGAACTATCAGTGCTCAGTGTAGGTGTCCGTCCTCTGCTCATCTGTAGTTCCTACATGCACGTCATACAGCCTCTGTCACTGAGTCAGCTGTCATGGTTCCACACCATCAGTTCCACGTTCTCAGTCCTTAGTCTGCTTCTGACTGTGTGTGTGTGTGTGTGTCTGTGTGTGCGCACACGTGCGTGTGCAGGGAGGCGCGGCGTGCTGTTGTGTGAACAAGTGTTTTGTGTCTCTGAAGAGCTTGATTAATAACTTTGTACATATTTGTAAATATCTTATTTTAAAAGCAGTCCTGGTCGCCTTTTTCTTTTAATACCTTTTTTCCTGTTTAAGCTAGAATGGTAGGTGTGAGGTACAGTGTATCACAAAAGTGAGTACCCCCCTCACATTTCTGCAGATATTTAAGTATATCTTTTCATGGACAACACTGACAAAATGACACTTTGACACAATGAAAAGTAGTCTGTGTGCAGCTTATATAACAGTGTAAATTTATTCTTCCCTCAAAATAACTCAATATACAGCCATTAATGTCTAAACCAGCAGCAACAAAAGTGAGTACACCCCTTAGTGAAAGTTCCTGAAGTGTCAACATTTTGTGTGGCCACCATTATTTTCCAGAACTGCCTTAACTCTCCTGGCATGGAGTTCACCAGAGCTTCACAGGTTGCCACTGGAATGCTTTTCCACTCCTCCATGATGACATCACGGAGGTGGTGGATATTCGATATTCGAGACTTTGCGCTCCTCCGCCTTCCGCTTGAGGAAGACTTCAGAAGAGGCTTCCTTCTGGGGTGACAGCCATGCAGACCAGTTTGATGTAGTGTGCGGCGTATGGTCTGAGCACTGACAGGCTGACCCCCCACCTCTTCAGTCTCTGCAGCAATGCTGACAGCACTCCTGCGTCTATCTTTCAGAGACAGCATTTGGATGTGACGCTGAGCACGTGCACTCAGCTTCTTTGGACGACCAACGCGAGGTCTGTTCTGAGTGGACCCTGCTCTTTTAAAACGCTGGATGATCTCGGCCACTGTGCTGCAGCTCAGTTTCAGGGTGTTGGCAATCTTCTTGTAGCCTTGGCCATCTTCATGTAGGGCAACAATTCATCTTTGAAGATCCTCAGAGAGTTCTTTGCCATGAGGTGCCATGTTGGAGCTTTCAGTGACCAGTATGAGAGAGTGTGAGAGCTGTACTACAAAACTGAACACACCTGCTCCCTATGCACACCTGAGACCTAGTAACACTAACGAGTCACATGACATTTTGGAGGGGAAATGACAACCAGTGCTCAATTTGGCACAGTCCGAAATACTGGGCTGATAGCTGGAACTCGCAGCAGGTGTGCAGGATCTGTGTGCCACCGCCCCCTGCTCCGCCCAGTCCGTGAAGAGACACCGGCCTGCCAACCCCTGAAATGAGACAAAAAAACAGCACACACCACCAACCCGCTAACACACAACAGTATATTGAGTTATTTTGAGGGAAGAATAAATTTACACTGTTATATAAGCTGCACACAGACTACTTTTCATTGTGTCAAAGTGTCATTTTGTCAGTGTTGTCCCATGAAAAGATATACTTAAATATCTGCAGAAATGTGAGGGGGTACTCACTTTTGTGATACACTGTAGGTCAGAGGTAGGTGTAGGTAGGTGTAGGTAGGTGTGAGGTAGGTGTAGGTAGGTGAGAGGTAGGTGTAGGTAGGTGTGAGGTAGGTGTAGGTAAGTGAGAGGTAGGTATGAGGTAGGTGAGCGGTAGGTGTGAGGTAGGTATGAGGTAGGTGAGAGGTAGGTGTAGGTAGGTGTGAGGTAGATGAGAGGAGGTGAGAGGTAGGTGAGAGGTAGGTGAGAGGTAGGTGTGAGGTAGATGAGAGGCAGGTGAGAGGTAGGTGTGAGGTAGGCGTAGGTAGGTGAGAGGTAGATGTAGGTAGGTGTGACTTAGGTGAGAGGTAGGTGTGAGGTAGGTGAGAGGTAGGTGTAGGTAGGTGTGAGGTAGATGAGAGGAGGTGAGAGGTAGGTGAGAGGTAGGTGTGAGGTAGATGAGAGGCAGGTGAGAGGTAGGTGTGAGGTAGGCGTAGGTAGGTGAGAGGTAGATGTAGGTAGGTGTGACTTAGGTGAGAGGTAGGTGTGAGGTAGGTGAGAGGTAGGTGTAGGTAGGTGTGAGGTAGATGAGAGGCAGGTGAGAGGTAGGTGTGAGGTAGGTGTAGGTAGGTGTGAGGTAGATGAGAGGCAGGTGAGAGGTAGGTGTGAGGTAGGCGTAGGTAGGTGAGAGGTAGATGTAGGTAGGTGTGACTTAGGTGAGAGGTAGGTGTGAGGTAGGTGAGAGGTAGGTGTAGGTAGGTGTGAGGTAGATGAGAGGAGGTGAGAGGTAGGTGAGAGGTAGGTGTAGGTAGGTGTGAGGTAGGTGAGAGGTAGGTGTGAGGTAGGTGTGAGGTAGGTGTAGGTAGGTGTGAGGTAGATGAGAGGAGGTGAGAGGTAGGTGAGAGGTAGGTGTAGGTAGGTGAGAGGTAGGTGTGAGGTAGGTGAGAGGTAGGTGTGAGGTAGGTGTGAGGTAGGTGTAGGGAGTTATGAGGTAGGTGAGAGGTAGGTGAGAGGTAGGTGTGAGGTAGGTGTGAGGTAGGTGTGAGGTAGGTGTAGGTAGGTGTGAGGTAGGTGAGAAGTAGGCGTGAGATAGGTGTAGGTAGGTGTGAGGTAGGTGTAGGTAGCTGTGATGTAGGTGTGAGGCCTGTATTTTCTCCTGGTTTTCTATGGTGGTAGGCAAGTTAGGGGTGGACGGGTGTTTTTTTGTTTGTTTGTTTCTGTTTTTCTTGTATTTTTTGTTTTGTTTTGTTTTGTTTTTTCTTCTCTAGAATCTTTTGCATGATGTTTTGGCTATGCTCACTCTGATGTTCTACTCAAAAGAGGTAAAATAAATAAACAATAAACAATAATATAAATAATAAACAAACTCTCAGAATACTGATCAGTGAATCAGGAAGTTCAGAGGATTATTAAGGAGGAAGTGAGGGTAACTGTGAAGAAGATGAAAAGTATAAAGGGAGCTGGTCCACATGACATACCTTTGGAGATGTTTAGGAAAGAGGGCAATGACAGTCAGTAGCAGTATAGCTTCATGCTGAGAAAGAACTAACATTCATGCAGACACTCACACGAATGCATCAGGGGCAACTCAGGGTTCAGTATCTTATCAAGAATACTTTGACTTGCAGACTGGAGCAGCCTGGAATCAAACCACTGACTGGTAGATGTTCCTCTCCACCTCCTGAGCCTCAGTCGTCTCCAGGGAAGTTCAGGAAAATTAGTACTTAATGAACCCATGCTACCTAATCTGCAAAGCATTTTGTATAATATCACTATAATAATAAGGTAACCACATACAAAACTCAATGCAACCATGTTGTTTACATTTGAGCAATATTACTGAGATATGGCTTTAATATTGCAGACTGATGAGTCACAGTCTGTACTATTTATGGCCATGATTCATCCCTGATGCTGTTCTTCTATCACAGACCACCCCTGGTCTCCACCCACTCCACCCTGCCTGCACTCTCTTCTCCACCTCTTCTGTGCACTGTCAGTTGCTTTGAATGGGTGACCCCAGGTATAAACTTGAGCAGAACATGTGTACACGTATGCATTATATCTGGCTTATTATTATAGATTATATAACTAGAAAGGCATCATGTAGTACACACCCTTGTACAAGAATGCAGTACTTTCACTGATGTGTTTAGCATGTTCTAGGATGTGGTTGGAAAAAAGCAATTGTAGAAATGTTAGGATTGCAACATTGAACCCCCACTGCTGCATAAGAGTCCACAAACACCTCATCTGCCTCTGTATTCCCACTTTTTCTTTATTCAGCACTTTTGCCTTGAATCTGTTGTACTGTAACATGATCAACATACAATTTATATGTTTTAATCTAAACTTTATTCAAATATCAACTTATAACACAAAATCATTATTAATTAGTTGTAATTAAAGTAATTATTTTATTTCATTATGAAGTACATTGCATCACAGTGCCCAATGTGTTTTACAAATGTAAGGAAGGTTAGCACAGGAGGACAGGCAGCTGCAGTGCTGACTCTTGTGTTTGTAGCACAGCTGAACAGACAACACTGGTAAAAATGGCATCATGAAATAAAATGTTTTTCTCTGTTCCTACTACAAATGTCTGTTTTTAAAGACCTTTTGTCAAACAACCAGGAAACATTTGTTTCATGAGTCAGACTGAGTCCATACAGAGTGTGATCCATGACCTCTACTGTCACCTTGTGGTGGGTTCATCATAGTGCAGCCAGTCTGTAAATTAGGCCCATAATCACATGAAGCAGTTCATGCCAGTAGGAGAGCTGTAATGTCTCCTACTATAGAGCTCTTCTTGGCAAAGCAAATGTGTTTGGTTATCGGTTAACAACAGTTTAAGGAATCACTTTTGGGCCCGAGCCGTTCAGCCCCGCAGTAATTATTCATCTTTTATCTAACTGCAGTCCCCAGTATGAAGGTATTTATTTATCAATCACATCGAGCTACCTTTGACTCATCTTACAACAACTTCATGTCAAAAAATTCTTATGGGGTCAAAATGAAGCCCTGGGCAGTTTAAGGCATAAGTGGTGATATTTTTTTTTCTTTTTATTCCACAAAATTCACTATTTGATGAATAAGCCCATTTTAGGATAAGTCATGAAATAGGAGATGATAGTGTTTTATTTTAACAGTTAAGTGATATTTAAAATGCCAAGGGGTCACAATGACATTCAAAATGTTGTAACACTTTGATGTGAGCGCAGGGATTCTCAGAATGAAGACAGCTAGGTAGGACTGTGTTGGAACTGGAATCATTCGGAAGCTTGTGGCTGCGATAACTGCAGCAGACCACTCGCTGACACTGGTAGGGTGTGTCTTTGAGGCTTTGAAGCTTTTTTCAGCGAAAGCAGGAAAAGGCCTCAAAAGCTTCACCCTCCCATCTCTCTCACATTTTGATGTCATACTGTATTATGCAGGCAGAAAAGAACCAGATGCAGATAACTTGGGCAGAGAGACTTTGTCTGCAGCCTTTATTTAAGTTTCAAAGTAGAGAAACTCAGAATAGTATGACATAACAGGGACAAAGAAGGACTGTGGCTACAAATACACAAAGGGATGACTACATGGGGAGCAGGTGGGTAAAAAAAACAAATGCAAACAATTCACAGATGACATAAATGGACTAGTTCTTATACAGCGCTTTTCTACTCTGAGCACTCAAACAACATGTTTACATTCACACCCATTCAGACAAGCACTTCCATGTGTAACTAAGCTAACTGCTTTTTACTGTCTAACATTCACACACCAACCCTTGTGTCGGAGAGCAACTTGGCATTCAGTATCTTGCCCAAGGATACTTTGACATGCACCCTGGAATCGAACTGCCAACCTTTCAATCAGTAGGTGACCTGCTCTACCTCCTGAGCTACAGCCACCCCACATAAAGGAAGGAATACTAAATGCAAGACACAAGAGACAAGACAACACCAAAATAACACCTAACACAGAGACAGTGAGAAACACAGGGGAGGCAGAATAAACTGGAATTCAAGGAATAAAATTAAATTTAAAAAAAAAAAACTGTCGATGGGAGAGGAAGCAAAGTCTTTCTGGAGGTTTGGCTGGTAGCCAGCAACGACACCCAAGGACTCCTCCTGAGGCAGCGACGTAGACAGCACCCCTTGGGAGGCTTGGCGAATGATCAGCGACAGAGGAGAAGGCAGGAATCCTCAGGAGGCTGGTGTCAGCAGACAAAGCTGAGGGGTGAGAGGGATAGATTAATGGCTCTGGGCTCATTAACAGGCTCAGTGACAGTGGGCTCAGGCTGCCTGGGATCCTCAGGACTGGGCAGCATGAGACTCACTGATTCTGGTGGCAGCATGGGTCCCACTGAAGACTCTGGTGTGTGGGGCTGTGCAGCGGAGCACTTGCTCAGGATCTGGCAGCACCAGCTCAGGCTTGGGATGCACAGGGTCAGCACTGGTTGCTCAGGGTTAGCAAGAGGGAGCTGGAGGTAAAAAGGCAGCAGGTTCCACATCTTCTGCCCATAGTCCTGCTAGTAATGAGGTAGAGCCAGGCATGGAGCTGACAGGAAGGTTTGACTGGACTGCTGACAGGCTGGGTGGTGGCAACGGTGGTGAGGCTGGAAGGTTGGGTGGTGGCAACTTGGAGGCTGGAAAGCTGGGCAGCAGCGAGTCAGCCCCAGACCCAAGTCCAGTAGGGTGGATACCACTTTATTTAAGGTTACTGAGGTTATTAATCAGTGACCCCAGTTCCCTTGCTGGAATCTTGGCCTCTTAACGTGAGAGACCTGCTGCAGCAGCAAGGCTTGCGTGTTGGGCTGCTGCAGTGACAATGAGGAGCTAGCTGGCTCTTGCAGTGGCGAGGAAGATTCAGATGGGTGTGTGGTTGGTGTCAGTGAGTAGGTGGATGGTGAAAAGCTGAGCCATCCCATCCTCATCAGCCTCAGGCAGAGGAGAAGCAGTTGGTGATTCGGTCTGCTGCAGCTGCAAAGAGGAGTTGGCTTGTCGCAGCAGTGACACAGTCATTGGAGGTTCAGTTGGGTATGTGGAGTTAAAGGAGTTGGGAGGCTCTGATTTGAGTTTCTCCAGCTGTGCTTCCATGTGAATAATTGAGAAAAAATGTCCAAAATAGTTGGAGACTGAAGCAGTTGAAGGTGTATTTCCTCTCATGGCTGAAAGTCCCACAGACAGAACCTTATGTCCTTTGGAACTATAAATTTGTGCAAAAATCTTGGAAAATCTTATAAAATCCTCCAGTAACAAAAAGCAAGCCTCTATTAAGGTTGAGCACACTGGGAAAACAACAGTACGACACAAAAAGGACAAACAGAGGACAAATTGTGCCTGAGAACATAAACATAAAGAAAACAACCAGGAAATAACTGTTATAAGAAGAAGACCAAACTGTAAACATCACAAGAATCTCAAAATGAATGCAAAGTTTCAGGCACAAAAACCCAGGTTCAGTGACAGGCTTTTTTGTGCTTGTTTGCTTTGAGTTTTCTTTAAAGAACAAAAATCATTTCTAATTGAGACACTAGTATAGCTTTCCACAGGCTGCGGGATAGCAGCTGTTTCCCTTTTGCTTTGATTATTGGTTTACTATTTCAATAGCTGGATTGCCATTAGTTCCCTCTTATTTCCCAATCACTCACACTGCTACTTTGGTTTTGTGTTAAACAGTGAGGACAATTTTTCATAACTGTTCTTTAAATTATGTGCTTTTTTTTTTTTTTACACTGGAACTCTCATTTTCCCAAAACCAACACAGTTCACTCATTCAAGCAGTTATGGTCACTGCCATGCTGCTGTAAGCCACAAGGGGGTGCATCCTCACTGTTGTTTCAAAAGAATAACTCTTTGTGTTCCTCATATAAAGTAAGGGACTCAAACACTAATTAACTAGTTACTAATGAACAAGTGAGCAATCCGTATGCCTGATAGTTCGTTCATCAGTACACCCCTGATCACTCCAAATCCAGGGAGTTTATTAAAGACTCACAAACAGCCGTGAAATACTGTATTAGAGAACCAGGATAAAATTAGTTCAGAAATTTCTATATGTAATATATCGCGTCACTTTTTTTCCTGGGTAACTGATCCCAACACTGAATGTCACAAAACATAAATTCCTCATCCAATTCAGGGTTGGGGAATCCTCATTGTAAAGTGTTAAAAACAATTATTTGTGTGCTGTTGTCGTGAAGCCAATCTCCTGCCTTGCATACACCAAGTGTAATGCAGCTTAGAAGGTCAGTTATGGATTTTTTTTTTATGTTGTGGAATTTTATACATTTATTTTGTTCTTATCATTAATTGAAAAGTCTGTGGTTTTTGAGTTACATCTGAAATAATAAAAGCTTGTCAAGTCTGACAGATACACTTGTTGTCAGTTCACTAATGATATAAATGATAATATTACTTGCACAGGATTGTAATATAAAGGTTCAATACCAAAACTTTATATTAAAAAGTGCTTAAACTTATATTAAAACATTAATTGGACAGAAAGGAACAATTTCATTCCAAGCACACAGTGATAAAGCACCATGCTAATATGGACTTCTTTATAAACAGCCAGTAACATGAACTGTGCTATTTGTTTTCCTGACACATATGTTTCAGTAGTTTTAACACATACATGTGGAGCATTATTACACCTCATTGAAAAGCAAATCTGTGAACTCATTCCCATGAAAATGTATGCCTCTGCTTCATTTTGTTTTTTATCTTGGTAAATAATTCATGATGATAAACAGTAATGGTAGCAGTAATGTGAGACATTTTACTGGATTTGTTTAATTTGTGATATCTGATGAAGCTACTAAAAACGCTAGAGAGATAATTGCCATTGTTTTACTGTCACTTAAGAAGCCCAGCATAAACCAAATATTGAGACTAAAATATATACAAAAATTTAAATGTGGTGAAATTATTCATTCTGCAAAGGGAAGTCTGTAAGTGGCATCTGTATATTAACCAGCTGTCAGGGGGCTCTACCAACAGAAAGCAGGTCATCAATGATATATTCCTATCTAAATATTCCTATTCCTATCAGTTTAATTTAAGAATAATAACACAATAATATCTTACTTGGCTGTCTGGGAGGGTTTTGTGTCATTCATTATGTTTTTTTATTTTTGAAGTGCCACCACCTTTTTCATCAAGCTCTATAAATTAGTGGCAGCACATTTTGGGCACATTAAGTTAATTAAGTCATCTGGTTTTAGTGGACCAGATTTATATAACACTATTCTAGTCCTTAACGGTTTTTATCTGCAAAGCCACATCTCATTCACTCATACAGCCACACATTCATAGCGCATCTTTAAAGTGTTTAACTATCACAGTGATGACACGTCATGGGCTTTTTGGGGTTTAGTATCCTGGCCAAGGACACTTCAGTATGCAATTCCTGAATGAAGTAAAGACAAAACTTATAAATCAAAAATAAAACAAAATTGAGTAAGAAAACATTGGTCAAAGCAAACCTACATGATAATTTTCTTTAATCTATAACTTCTTTTTAGAACTTAATCTGTGGAAGTTTCAGGTACCTTGTTGCAGAGAAAATGCAGGTCTGAAATATATTTGACAAACCAGTTTCATGGCAGAGGAGCATGGATTTTACTTGGAAAAGTGACACTACTGCTCCTCTGCTATATTAACAGTTTTTATAGCCTCAATAGCTACGTTTTTGAAGACAAGAAGTTTTATAACACAACGCTATAATAATACTGATGCTATACTATAATAATAACAATAATAACAATTCATTATTATATGGCAGATGACTCTTTGCCAGATAAATATATTGTATTATGGAGAGCGAAGACTTGACAGAAGAAAAAGATTCTTTATATCTGTCTGTGTGACAGCAAAGGTGAATCATTCTGTTAGAGAAAGTTCTCCACAGCCTGCCCAGTAAGAGGGTGGACAGGATTATCAATGATGGATAACAGTTTGTTCAGTGAAACTCTCTTCACCACACTTTCTAGAGTGTCTGGTTTGTAGTCAGTCACAGACTCAACTTTCCTAATCAGGTCATCCAGTCTGCTGCTGTTACCAGCTCCAGGTTTGCTCCCTCAGCAGACCGCAGCAAACTGCTCTGCACTTGCCACAACTGACAGACTGAAAATCTTCAAGATTCTGCTGCACACATTAAAGGATCTCAGCTTCACTGAGTTATCGCCACCTTGTGGTGGAGGGGTTTGTGTGTCCCAGTGATCCCAGGAGCTATGTTATCCGTGGGCTCGTCCCCCTGGTAGGGTCTTCCATTGCAAATTTGGCCTGGGTGAGGGGCCAGACAAAGAGTGATTCAGAAGACCCCTATGTGTCACCAAAGGGAAATGTTTACCCTGTCCAGAATAGGGTTACCAGGGCCCCACCCTGGATCCAGACCTGGGGAGAGAGCCCGTGGTGCCCAGCCTAGCGCAGCCCAAAGAGGAGACATGGGCCCACCCTCCTGTGGGCGTTGGAGGGGTCGAGTTCAATGTGTGTCGGGCAGTGGCCAAGAGCAGAGGCCCTGGTGGATCAATCCCTGGCTATCGAGACTGGCTATCAGGACATGGGATGTCACCTCTCTGGTGGGGAAGGAGACTGAGCTAGTGCATGAGGTTGAGCAATACTGGCTAGATATAGCCCAGCTCACCTCAACACATGGCCTAGGCTGTGGAACCAGTCTCCTGGCGAGGAGCTAGACTCTGTTCCAATTTGGAGTTAACCTTGGTGAGAGGTGGTGAGCTGGGGTGGGTATTCTTATATCCCCTCAGCTTGCTGCCTGTACATTGGATTTCTCACCGGTGGATAAGAGGGTTGTCCTACTGGGAGACTTCAGTGCTCATGTGGGCAATGACAATGAGACCTGGAGGGGCGTGATCGGGAGGAATGGCCTGCCCAATCTCAACCCGAATGGTGTTTTGTTATTGGACGTCTGTGCAAACCACAGTTTGTCCATATCGAACACCATGTTTGAACATAAGTGCACGTGGCAGGACACCCTAGGTCGCAGGTCAATGATTGATTCAATTTTTTAATCGTATCATCAAATCTGCGGCCGTATGTTCTGGACACTCGGGTGAAGAGAGGAGCTGAGCTATCAACTGATCACCACCTGGAATTGAGTTGGATCAGGTGGTGGGGGAGGATGCTGGACAGACCTGGCGCACCTAAACGTGGTGTGAGGTTGCACTGGGTACGCTTGGCAGAAGCCTCAGTCCACAAGATCTTCAACTCCCACCTCTGGCAGAACTTCGACAGCATGCTGAAGGAGGCTGTGGACATTGAGTCCGAATGGACCATGTTCTGCACCTCCATTATTGAGGCTGCTGCTTGGAGCTGTGGCTGCAAGGTGTTTGGTGCCTATCATGGTGGTAATCCCCGAACCAGATGGTGGTCACTGGAGGTGAAGGGAGCCATCAAGCTGAAGGTGTCCTATCAGGCTTGGTTAGCCTGTGGGACTCTGGAGGCAGCTGATGGGTACCGGCAGGCTAAGCAGCATGCAGCTTGGGTGGTGGCCGAAGCAAAAACTCGGGTGTGGTACAGTGGGTATGGAAAGTATTCAGACCCCTTTAAATGTTTCACTCTTTGTTTCATTGCAGCCATTTGCTAAAATCAAAAAGTTCATTTTATTTCTCATTAATGTACACTCAGCACCCCATCTCAACAGAAAAAAAACAGAAATGTAGAAATTTTTGCAAATTTATTAAAAAAGAAACTGATCACCACCTGTAGGAGTTTGGTGAGGCCATTGAAAAAGACTTTCAGACAGCCTCAAAGTGTTTCTGGCAAACCATCAGGCAACTTAGGAGGGGAAAGTGGTGCTCTACTCACATGGTTTATATTGCGGTTGGGGCGCTGCTGACTTCAACTGAGGCTATAGCCAGGCGGTGGAAGGAATACGTCGAGAACCTCCTTAATCCCACTGACACCCCTTCTGTAGTGCAAGCAGAGTCTGGGGACGAGGGGGATGACTCACCCATCACTGGGGGTGAGGTCACTGAAGTGGTTAAACAAGTCCTTGGTGGCAGGACCCCTGGGGTGGACGACAGTTGCCCTGAGTTCCTGAAGGCGCTGGATGTTGTAGGGCTGTCTTGGTTGACACACCTCTGCAACATCACGTGGAGATCTTGGGCAGTGCCACTGGATTGGCAGACCAGGGTGGTGGTCCCCATCTTTAAGATGGGAGCCTGGAAAGTGTACTCCAACTATCAGAGGAATCACAGTCCTCAGCCTCTTTGGTAAGGTCTATGCCAGGGTGCTTGAATGGAGGGTCTGTCCGTTAGTTGGACCTGGGATCCAAGAGGAAAAAATTAGCTTCCTCCAAAGCGTGAGTGGCCTCTCCCTTAGAGAGGAGTGAGGCCATCCAGGAGGGACTCAGAGTAGAGCCACTGCTCCTCCACACTGAAAGGAGTCAGTTGAGGTGGTTCAAGGATGCCTCCCGGTGCCTCATGGGTGAGGTGTTGCGGGCATTTCCTACCAGGAGGAGGCCCCGGAGGAAGACCCAGGACACACTGGAGAGATTACATCTCTTGGCTGGCCTGGGAACACCTTGGGCTTCCCCCGGATGAGGTGGTAGAGGTGGCTGGAGAGAGATGTCTGAGCTTCTCTGCTTCGGCTGCTGCCCCCCACGACCCAGGCCCAGATAAGTGGAAGAAAACGGATGGATGGATGGATGGATGGATGCATAATTTTATGAGAATATAATATCTGCAAGTATTAGTAAATTGCCAAAACAGTTTAGAACTCAACCACCATAAGCATGCCCAATCATGTCTGATCTCCTCTGATCTCTGAAACTAAGCAGGGTCGGGCCTGTTTAGTATTGGATGGGGGAGCACCTGGCAACACCAGGTGGAATTTGGGGTGGCTGTAGCTCAGCGGGCAGAACAGGTTACCTACTAATCAGAAGGCTGGTAGCTTAATCCCTACCTGCTACAGTTTGGCAGATTCATATCTTTGTTTATTTCATGTTATAAACACGACAGAAATTTTCTTTTTTTAAAAAATGGTATTTTCTGGTGCCCCAGCTGAATAATTCGGTTTTTTTGTTTGTTTGGGGTTTTTTTTTTGTTTGTTTGTTTCTGCCAAATGAAATTTCCATTTTATTATGTCATTTTTCTGGGATCACAGCTGCTGGAATATTTCTGTGTTTGTTTCTTTCTTCCTTTTTTACATATTTCTAGTATTTTTAACAGTGTTCAGAGCCTGTTCATCCCCTTTTTTGTATACAGTCTCTGTGTCAGTATAGACACCCAGGTGCTTCTACTCCTTCACTCCATCAACATCCTGCCCCAGGATAGATACATGGCCATGTAGCTGTCCTCTTCCTAATCAAGTCTATCACCATCTCTTTGATCTGGCTATTCTGTCTCACATTCAGAAGTAGAAGACTTATCTCAGAACACTCTACAAAATCATCTATTAAGGCTCTGTACTTTTCCTCCTGCCCATCATTTATACATCCAACCATCACACAATCGTCAGAGTATTTAAGTAGCTAGCGTTGCACTGAGAGTCTGAGGTGTGAAGATGAACAAGACTGGAGATGGCACAGTACCCTGTGGCACTCCCGCACTCCACATTACCAAATCAGGAAGTGCACTGCCCAGTCTCACATACTGCAGTATGTCTGTCAGGTGTTCAGTAATGCATGAGATACTGACGTTTCCTGTAGCTTCTCTCTAAGTAGAAGTGGCTGAATCATGTTGAAAACAGTTGAGAAATCAAAGAAGGTGATCTTTACTATGCGGCCATTACTATCCAGATAGGAGAAGTCTCTGCAGCCAGAGTTTGATTGTGTCATTCTCTCCTAGATTTGGTTTGTATGCAAACTGCAGTAGCTCAAGAAATGTTTTCACCTGTGGTCGCAGGTGAGTCAAGACTATTCTCTCCAACACCTGCATCACATGTGATGTGAGGGCAATTGGTTGATAGTCATCAAGAGTAGTTCCAGATAAGAACATCATGAAATCAGTACAACTCCATCTCTAAATCTGATTATTTTGCAGGATAATGATTTTAGATAATTGGAAAAGAAAATTATATGCCTCATTTTCAGATTAATGCCTTCAGTGCTGAGTGGGCATTGCCCACTTTTTGGGAGGCCTGAGCACTAATAATAATGGTTTAGACTTATATAGCACTTTTCACAGTACTCAAAGCACTTTACAATTCTGTGCACCATTCATTCACACCTCAATTATACTTGGTGGTGGTATGCTACTAATGCAGCCACAGCTGCCCTGGGGCAGTCTGACAGAAGCATGGCTGCCAGTTCGCGCCTACGGCCCCTCCGACCACGTTCACACTTAGGCAATGTGGGTTACGTATCTTGCCAAGGGACACAATGACAGCACTCACTCAGACGATGACTCGAACCCACGACCCTCCGGTTGCAAGGTGAGCACCTACCCATTGCCACCCCTAAAGTACCTTAACCCCTGATTTTCTACAAACTGATTGAAAGTGGTTTTGACATTTGCATAGACAGCCCATGAGGTCTATCATTTGCACCTGCTGCCACTAATTTTCAGCCCTGTTTTTGTGTAATTTGGTATATCTCTGTCTTTTCTTCCTGTTTCCGTTCTTTAAGAATTTTTTCTTGACAGCCGCTAATGAGACCATTTCTGATGAGGCTTCGGTCACCAGTAGATGAATCAACTGAAGAGCCTCTCAGGTGTTGTGTCAGTTCTTTGCTGGATTTTTTTTCCTGTTTCTTAAGGACATAAGCTTCATCTGCTTTAGAATAGAATGCCTTTATTGTCATTATACAGGATGTACAATGAGATTAGACTGCTTTTAGGCCTGCCACTTCTTAGAGAACTATAATAAGTTTTCATCTAATAGCTCTTTGGGATTCCATTATTTCCAGTTCTCCCTGTAAGAAAACTCAAACTAAACTTAATCTTGTAAGATGCCACAATCCCAAATTTTGCATGCAGTGCTGATTAACACAAAATTATTTTTCAGGAGACCTTGACATCAACAGCTAGCAGAAAGTACCCACTACTCTGACTCTTTAAGTGGCGTTTATATGGAACACTTGAGTGTGGATCCTTGCTGTAAACTGAACTCAGCATCAGTCTGACTTAATTTGCTCTAATCCAAACCATTCAGGGAGCGTATTTACTCACACTGTGTACCGCTGTAACCTTGGAAATATGGGAGACAAGGGAGAGGGGATGATGTGCATGTGTGCTGGAGAAAGTGGGGGATGCTGAAAACAGGAGAACAGACAGAAGGAAAGGGTTTTTTTTTTTCGTGTGTGTGTGTGTGTGTGTGTGTGTGTGTGTGTGTGTGCTTGTACATATGCAGTAGTACCTGTGCTCTGTCTCAATCTGTCAGCTGCTCTGACACTGAAATCTATCTTGCAGCAGTGGGCAGGAGACAGGAAAACCAAAAAAGAAGAGGGTAATTAAACCTCTTGCTGGATGGTGTGTGTGTGTTTACATGTGTGGGTCTGTTTATATGGATGTATAGTGTCTATGTTTTTATGTTTTTATGTCTGTATTTCTGTTTCAAAATTGTGTGTGTGTGTGTGTGTGTGTGTGTGTGTGTGTGTGTGTGTGTGTGTGTGTGTGTGTGTGTGTGTGTGTGTGAGAGAGAGAGAGAGAGAGAGAGAGAGAGGGAGGCAGACACATTTATTGCCAGTGAATGGAAGCAATATCTTGGCTACCAAAGGACAGACATAGTTGACAAAATGCTGTCTTAATTTCCTTCAGGGAGCAGTGACTCTTTCCATCAACTCCACATCAATGCTAAACTCAATCACCCAGCAGGTCGAGCGACAGGCCCTGGCCATGCCTCCATTTCCATTAGCCTAATGTTTATTTACAGCCGCAAACCCAAAGCAGTTTTTATGTTATTGGCCACAGATGCCATTTCATCTGGCATGGTCATAATGAAGGTTTAGGTTGAGAAGTGGAGCAGTGTTCGCTGTGAGCCATCAAGAGGCATATAGAAGAGTGTTGGAATTTGTTTAGGTTTCATTAAGAATTAAGGCAAGCCACTCCAGGCTCCACATGGAGGATCAGGACTGGAGATCTGACCTAACCTGCAGTGGTCAGCACTAAGAATGATCCTGGTAACTAATGTCTTAGTCAAATGAAAGAGGGGGGGAAGGCACAAACTGACTGGTCTGAAACTAGGAAACACTCAATGCCAAAAACTGTTAACTGCATTCTTCAATAAAGAATCATATTTTAAATGCTGCTTAACTTTGTGGCGCCTCACATCCTACATTATGAACATTGCACATTATACCCCAAATAGACAACAAAGAAAATGTGTTACTACAAAAGATGTTCACTTATTATTAAGATATGGCAAGTGAACATCTGAAAAAATGATAAATTGAGGGTGAAAAGTATGGAGCATTCTGAATGGTGCATATTGTTCTACAATTAATGACATAAAAGTTAGAATCTAAATTGATGACACAATAAATCATCCATCCATCTATCCATCCATCCATCTATCCATCCATCCATCCATCCATCCATCCATCTATCTCTGTGTACCAGGTCGCAGCACACAGAGAAGACCAGACCTCCCTCTCACCAGCCACCTTCGCCATTTCATCTGGAAGAACACCGAGGTGTTCCCAGGACAGCCGAGAGATCTCACCAGTATGTCCTGCATATGCCCTTAACATCTCATCCAGGAGAAGACCACCTCAACTGGCTCCTTTTGATGTGGAAGAGTAGCGAATGACTGAACTCATCACCCTGTCATGGTCATGGTCCTCCAGTCTTCCTTTGCTGGTTCACCCATTCTCTCTCTCATCTTCACATTCTCTCTTTCCCATCTCTCTGTCTGTGTGTGTGAGTTTGGATGGCCAGGTTAACCACACCTTGTGTTCCAGAGGTAGGCCTACCTCGGCTCCCACCCTTCAGCCTGCACACCTGAGGAATGAACTCACCTGTTGATAATCGCCGTTAGTGTCATTTTTGGTTCATACTGACAAAACTCTCACCTGAACTTTGTATATCCTTCTTACCAGTCTTTCAGTTTCCTGGATGCTCTGAGAGGATTGCATGAGAGATCCACTGTCTGTAATTCCTTCAGTTGTCACAGTTCTGCTTTCTGCACTCTGTAAATAAAGACAGTTAACTGCATCTGGGTCAATCCACATCATTATATTATATTAAAATTTCATGCCTGGATTAACAGAGTTATGTGTCAGAAAGCTGCATAATATTTAGGACAACAATTTATGGGCATTATGTATCAATTAAAATGTTAACAATTACATTAAATGACTAGTCTCCCACATCCCTAGTTAGCACTATCACCTCACAGCAGGAAGGTTCTTTGTTTGACCCAGGCTGTCTCCACCTCTTGTCCTGTATTGAGGGGTATACCCTGCCTCTCTTACTATCACAACTGTGATAGACTCATCAATAGTGTTACAGCCTCACTGAGTATGACTGTGGATACTGTCTGATACTGATACTGAAAAAAGCCTCAGATCAGACGTGCCTGACTCCGTGGTATTCAATTCAATTCAATTGAGTTTTATTTATATAGCGCCAAATTACAACAAACAATCGCCTCAAAGTGCTTTGTATCGTAGCCAAAGACCCTACAATAATACAGAGAAAACCCAACAGTCAAAACGCCCCCCTATGAGCAAGCATTTGGCGACAGTATATTGTGTTCTGTCAATTGCTCCCAGGAGGTTAGGTTACTTTGAAACAAAGTAGTGGCCTAACTGTTTATAAACATGTCTCTCCAGGACTTTGTATAGGCATGGTAAAATGGAAATGGGTATTGAGCAGTTGGGGTCTGAGCCAAAGCCACCTTTGAAGAGGGGAAAGATCACGGCTGATTTCCAGTCAGAAGGAAAGACAGAAAGCTAACGAGTCACATGACATTTTGGGGGGAAATGACAAGCAGTGCTCAATTTGGTCATTTATGGGTGTAGTCTCTTAGGGGTGTACTCACTTTGGTTGCCACTGGTTTAGACATTAATGGCTGTATATTGAGTTATTTTGAGGGAAGAATAAATTTACACTGTTATATAAGCTGCACACAGACTACTTTTCATTGTGTCAAAGTGTCATTTTGTCAGTGTTGTATCATGAAAAGATATACTTAAATATCTGCAGAAACGTGAGGGGTGTACTCACTTTTGTGATACACTGTAAGTTTGTTTTCCATGAACTTCCTTGCATCAGAGCCACAGGTGGTGAATTTCTCCTTAAAGTGGGAGATTTTGGCATTCCTGACCACCTCTGTGGCTTTATTCCGACATTACATAAAGGCAAGTTAGTCAACAGGAGATTGAGAAGAAGGAGCTTTTTTCCAAAGGGTGTTCTTTTTATGGATGAGACTCTGTCATAATGCTCCAGAAAAATCTTCTGTATGAATTGTTTAATATTGGTCACCCTGTCCAGGGGAGGGATTCCACCTTTTTCCTCAAGGCAATAGCCACATCTCCTCTCCTACAGCCTCTCATCACTCCATTTCCACCTTCTCCTGTTCATTGCTGCCCATCCACATTATCACCCCCGCAGCGGATCAGCTCCTTCACATCTCTGCCTCAGCAGGTTTCTTCTTTGCCACCGGTCAGCTCTTCTCCAGCCTCCTTTTTTGGTACAAATATGGGCTGAGGACAAGGAGCCTGCCAGTGCGCCTCCTGCGAAAGAAGCACTCGGCGGCGAGATCGACAGCCACAGATTGCTGACACAGCGAGCCCTGAAGAGTCCCAGCTGCCTGACACTCTGAGCTCTGTGCAGCCTCAGCTCACTCATACTATTCCGCTCAGGTGTGCTCGCCTCAGGCTTTCAGGAGACTCCTCGTCTGTGAGTAAGACTGTTTTCCCTGAAACTCTTCCTCTGTTTGAAATGGACAATTCTGGAACTGTTAGTTGTGCTTCTCAGTCTGCAGATATGATTGACTGCTGTGAGTTTAAGCCAGTCTCTTGTGAGACCACAAGCAATTCGTGCACTAAAGCTGTTTGTGGTGCTCCATGTTCTGTAATGGTCTCCAAGCTGTGAGTAATTCAGCCCTCCGAATCTGCATATTCTGAAATTAAAAAGGGATTTTCTGTTACCAAGATGGCTAAAACTGAAAAAATAGTGCTCTTTTTGATCCAATACCCTTAAAGACTTAGTATTCCTGAGCTGATAAATAATGAAACTGTGTTGTTCTGTGCCTCAGCACCCTTGCCTGAACCAGCTGTAGTAGAGAGAGAGATCATTTCGCTCAGGTACCAGCAGAGACTCTGTTCTGTTTCAGAGCTGGTAAATGCAGAGACTGTGGCTAATAAATTGGCAATTGAAAAGATGATGTTTTTAGAGACTGTGGACACTAAAGAGACTGTGAGCTATGCTCCAGCGAGGCACCCAGCACTCACACCCATTCTGTTTCCACAGGTGGGGGGCAGCCGAGGACCAGCCTGCCTCGGCACCCGTATCTGTTCCTCAGGTGGAGAAGACCCAGACCAAGCCTCAAGGTAAGCTAAGGACCTTCAAAGGCAGCCCCATTTTCCGAGGAGACTGCTGCGCACCTTACAGAGGGGTCCCAGCTCCCTCTACAGTCTTCAGAACCTGCAGCGCTGCCACGCCAGCCTTGAGCATCTGTAGCTCCATCTATTCAATTCAATTCAATTCAATTCAATTTTATTTATATAGTGCCAAATCACAACAAACAGTCTCCTCAAGGCGCTTTGTATTGTGGGTAAAGACCCTACAATAACACAGAGAAAACCCAACAGTCGAAACGACCCCTATGAGCATGCACTTGGTGATGGTGGGAAGGAAAAACTCCCTTTTAACAGGAAGAAACCTTCAGCAGAACCAGGCTCAGGGAGGGGCAGTCATCTGCTGTGACCGGTTGGGGAGAGAGACAGGACAAAAGCAGTAGCAGGTGCAGTAGCTGCAGTAGCAGGTGCAGTAGCTGCAGCAGCAGGTGCAGTAGCTGCAGCAGCAGGTGCAGTAGCTGCAGCAGGTGCAGTAGCTGCAGTAGCAGGTGCAGTAGCTGCAGTAGCAGGTGCAGTAGCTGCAGCAGCAGGTGCAGTAGCTGCAGCAGGTGCAGTAGCTGCAGTAGCAGGTGCAGTAGCTGCAGCAGGTGCAGTAGCTGCAGTAGCAGGTGCAGTAGCTGCAGTAGCAGGTGCAGTAGCTGCAGCAGGTGCAGTAGCTGCAGCAGCGGCGTCATCTCTTCTGTCTTCACCATCATCTACCACAGTGCTTCATCAGTTTTTAGAGTCAGCCAGTGCACCATCTCAACTGCAGCTTTCACCCTTGTCTAAGTCTCTGACTGAATCTTCGGAAGCTTCAACGTCACTGTCTGGGTGGTCAGAGGCTTTGTCTCTGTTGAAGTGTTTGTCCTCATCAGGGCCATGAGAGCCTCCACCAGTGTCATCCTCACCTGGATCACCAGTGCTGTCGGTTGCAGTGTTGCCACCAGCTGCAGCATGCTCAGCTCCAGAGTCATCATCCTTGCCAGAGTCTTCAGATTCAGCAGCGGCTGCAGCCTCCTTGCCTAAGTCTCCGCCCCCACCAAAGCCATTGGGTCCCGCTCCACCAGAGGGTCCCGAGTGTCCCAAGCATTCGAAGTGTCCCACACTGTCTGACCGTTCACCTGTGTGTCCTGAGTCTGAGCTCAAGGGTCTGATGTCACCTGTGGCTGGTATCACTGATGAGAAGAGTGCAACGGTACATCTCATTCCCCAGTGGCAATGATGCCCTTCAACAAGTAAAGCAGAGGCTTCATGTCACAGCAGGATTCCCTAACCTCCTGGGAGCAATTGACAGAACACATGAATTTTTAATTCCTCCATCTGAAAATATGCAAATATGCATGTGTTTCATAATAGGCCACCAGCTTGGATTATTGTAGGGTCTTTACCTACAATACAATGTGCCTTGAGGTGACTGTTTGTTATGATTTGGCTCTAAATAAATAAAATTGAATAATAGGAAGCACCCACACTCAAACTCAAGTACAGAGCGAACAGAGGGATGACGGCGTTAACTTTGGACCCTATCCGGAAAATAATTAGGCCTTGTTTTTTTGTTTTGGTTCTGACTGATGCATTCATGTTAATAAACTTTAAAAACACTTTTTCTCTTTAATAAAGTTTTATTACACTCAGATAATTTCAGGACCATGGACAGCACATGCAGTTTTCACTGTAATCTCATGAGTTGTGCTCCAACACAAGAAACAGATTTTAGTGGAGGATCTACACAAATTCAGTTTCATGCATTTTGACAATACCTGAGATATAGATCACAGTTACACACACACACACACACACACACACACACACACACACACACACACACACACACACACACACACACACACACACAAAAAAAAATCTGCAAATCTCTCTCTATTTTTTTTAACTAAGCAAACCCAGCATAGAAAAACTGTGGTACTGTTGGCACCACCGGTCACAGGGTATAGAAATAAATGAGTCAGTCAGACATTTTCAGTTTATTTTATCAGTTGAAGGGATTTAAGTTGTCTTAATACAAGAATGCTACAGAATGCAAGGTCAAAATATTGTTGCATTGGTTACAGTCCTATAGCCGGACCCTGTTAATTACTGATACTGTTTCCATTCTAATGACTCTCTCTGCCAGACTGCCACTGTAGGGCTGCATTTTGATGTACAAGTGTGGCATTTATGTCAGGGGTCACTCTGCTGGCTGTTTCACCATATGATAATGAAAATACTGACATTGCTATATGTTGAAATCAGTTCAATTGTGACTGTAGTGTTTCCAGTAACTCCATTAAAATGAAATAAAATTGGCATACTTAAAACTGAAACAAATGGGGCATAATATGCATACATCATGTATAGGATATGCCAAACACAGCCTATTTTTGATGATTTCTGGTGTCTCCCTGGTCTCCAGCTGACTTCCTTTTTGTGGCCCAAAATCCCCAAAAAAACTTATCCAGGATGAGTTGAGCTGGAACTCTTGGTTCCAGTTCTATTTCCAAGGATACCCAACACCATTTCATTTGTGGATTGTTGAGCCTGTATTAAAGTATCCACTGATTTTGCCAAACCAAATACCGCCACTCTCAGCTTCCGTGTATGGGTCACAAGTGTTTTTGCATCTCCTCAAGCTGGAGTTGACTCACCAAGTTCAAGCTCTCCTGTAGTACCAGTGTCTGCATTTGTTGGGCTTTGTGTAATTTCATGTTAATATCAGTGGGGTGTTGATTTCTTAGTGGAGCTGTGTGCTTCCACTGGCTCCAGGTAAAGAGTCACGTCTGCTGTAATGTTTGCAGCAGTCAAAGTTTCCCCTGTTCAAGTCCAAAGGAACATAATGTGATTGTCATAGTCCTGGGCCAATGGCCCAGTGTTTTGAGTTCCTTTTTGTTTAGCTCGGTTTTGTTGTATTTTTGGGTTGTGTTTCTTATGTTTGTTTTTTTCAGTTTTGTTCTTTGTGTTTAGGTCTGTTCCCCTTTGTCATGCTTTCTGTTTTAGGTCTGTCTGTGTTATGTTGGTCACTTCCTGTTTTACTTTGATAGTCTCGTGCTCCTTGTGTGTTGTGTCCAGTTTGCTTCCCCTTGTCATTAGGTTCATTTGGTTCACCCGTTGTTCCCTGTTGTTTCCACTCTCCCTGACTTCCTTGTGTGTATTTAAGCCCTCAGTTTTCCTCTCTTCTTTGTTTGGGTCCTCATCTTGTAATGGCTAAGTTGACATCAGTTGTGTGTTTTCGAGTTTCAAGTTTCGGGTCTTCATGTTTCGTGTTTTCAGTTTTCGAGTCTTGGTGTAGCTGGTTCCTGTCAAGCCAGTTTTGAGTTTAAGCACCTTTTAAATAAAGGTAAGTCCAGTGGAATCTCTTGCCTTGCACCCTGCATTGGGGTCCTCCCTGACAGTGATGTGTTCAAACGGTATCTGCAGGCATTATTTACCTTGTGTACAAATCCAACCACATCCAAGGAGTCAGTATCCTTGACTTCTGTTACCTGTTCCAACATGAACGACCATTGAACATTTTCATCCAAAGGACCTCCACCAGTCTAGCTGATGAACAAGCTGATGCCTTGTTGTGCACAGTTTTTGTGTCTCATCTTGGATCATGCCACCGTTTTTTAATTTCTTCAGTGGAACATTCTTTCCACCCACTGCATTCATTCTTACTAAAATGGACTCCCAAATGGCTCTCTTACAGCCAGACTGAACATTCTAGTTTTGGAGCAAATCATTAAACATGTTCCACTGTTCAACTATGACCTCTAGTTCACATGTAGAAAATGTTTCTTTTCGCTGTCTCTCCTTATTTGTTGCCATTGTGGTTGACAAGAGAGAGTGTGTGATCTACGGGTGCTGGTCATACAATAAGAATATCATAAAAAAGTTGATTTATTTCAGTAATTCCATTCAAAAAGTGAAACTTGTATATTATATTCATTCATTACACACAGACTGATGTATTTCAAATGTTTGTTTCTTTTAATTTTGATGATTATAACTGACAACTAATGAAAACCCCAAATTCAGTATCTCAGAAAATTAGAATATTGTGAAAAGGTTCAATATTGAAGACACCTGGTGCCACACTCTAATCAGCTAATTAACTCCAAACACCTGCAAAGGCCTTTAAATGGTCTCTCAGTCCAGTTCTGTAGGCTACACAATCATGGGGAAGACTGCTGACATGACAGTTGTCCAAAGATGACCTTTGACGCCTTGCACAAGGAGGACAAGACATCAAAGGTCACTGCTAAAGAGGCTGGCTGTTCACAGAGCTCTGTGTCCAAGCACATTAATAGAGAGGAGAAGGGAAGGGAAAGATGTGGTAGAAAAAAGTGTCCAAGCAATAGGGATAACCACACCCTGGAGAGGATTGTGAAACAAAAGCCATTCAAAAATGTGGGGGAGACTCACAAAGAGTGGACTGCAGCTGGAGTCAGTGCTTCAAGAACCACCACCCACAGACGTATGCAGACATGGGTTTCAGCTGTCGCAGTCCTCGTGTCAAGACACGTTTTTGTTTTGTTTTGTTTTGTTAAACCACTTAACAATGAACTATGAATTACTCAAAAAAGGCACTTGGCAATGGCTTTTATGGAGTGATGAACACAAATTGGCAATTTTTGTTCAAATTGTCATTGGAGGTCAGGAGAGAGGGACAACAGTGAGTATCTAAAGCTGTCTGTAAAACACAGTGCAGGTTCTGTCATGGTTTGGTGCTGCATTCAGCCAGTGGCACTGGAGTCAAAAATCATTTATCAGCCCAAAAAAGTCCCAAACATGCTGGCAAACATGCTGGCAATGCAGTAACACAATGGAACACTATCAGCCATGGATTGGCCTCCCCAGACTTCAATATTACTGAATCAGTGTGGGATCATCCTGACAGTGAATGCAACAAAAGGCAGAAACATCCAAAGAAGAGCTTTGAATGTCCTTTAAGAAGCCTGGAGAACTGTTCCTGTGGACTTAATGAAACGACAGGAAGCTGCCTCAGAGAGATCAGGCTGTGCTGAAGAAAAAAAGGAGCTCACACCAAATATTGACTTTCAAGCTCTGTTTTAATCCTATAAACTGCTTTCGTGTATGTTTGCAAATTTCAAAAAATGGCTGCACCTATTTCCTGTAAAATATAAATATAAATATACACCACCAATTAACCAAATCATGTCTTTGAAATGGAGGAGGTCAGAGTACCCAGAAGAAACATATTCACACACAGGGAGAGCATGCAAATCCAGACTAATGATAAATGATGACAGATGAAATTCAAAAGCCTGAAAATATTGACTGAGATGCTATCATGAAATCCAAGTGTGTTTTCTTACCTATCTTGGAGTGGCTGTAGCTTAGGAGGTAGAGCAGGTCACCTGCTAATTGGAAGGTTGGCGGTTTGATTCCTGGCTGCTCTGGGCTGCATGCCAAAGTATCCCTGGCCAAGATACTGAACCCCAAGTTGCTCTCCGATGCAAGTGTTAAGAGTGTGAATGTGAGACAGTAAAAGTGCTTGTATTAGTTGCATATGGAAGTACTTGTTTGAATGGGTGAGTGTAAATATATTGTGAGTGCCTCCCTGTTAGAGTGCAAACTTTTGTAATAAGTATATAGAAATAAATCACATAAACATGATTTACAACACATATTTTAGTGCAAATTCTGCCAAATTTTATGTCGATAACAGCATGTTTTATTTTGCATATGGCATGGTTGTAATAGTTGTGGATTGGACACAGAGCAGGGAAGAATTTATGACAACTAGTGTATAATTTGCATGTGTAGATAGTTCAAAGCTGTGAGTGGAGTACTAAAGCTTTGGCACTGTGCTGCAGCTCTGTCATGTCTTTTGTCTTGTCTCTCTCCCCCTCTGCCCCAAGCAGTCACTGCAGATGACTGGTTCTTTTCCTGTTAAAAGGAAGTTTTCTACTTTAAATATGATTAAAGTAGAATGAAAGTGCTGTAACTAAGTTTAAGGATCTAATTCCTTCATCATTATGCTCTTCAGTGCCATGTGCCAACACAGTGCAGAGCAGCTACCTAAACTCTGCTCCCACTGAGGTAGATTATCTCATCAATAGTTTTACATCCTCATTGCGTACGACTTTGGATACTGTGGCTCCTCTGAAAAGGAAAGCCTCAAATCAGAAGTGCCTGACTCCGTGGTATAATTCACAAACGCGCAGCTTAAAGCAGATAACCCGTAAGCTGGAGAGGGAATGGCGTCTCACTAAAGTAGAAGATACTCATTTAGCCTGGAAAAAGAGTTTGTTGCTCTATAAAAAAGCCCTCCGTAAAGCTAGGACATCTTACTATTCATCATTAATTAAAGAAAATAAGAACAACCCCAGGTTTGTTTTCAGCACTGTAGCCAGGCTGACAAAGACTCAGAGCTCTGTAGAGCCCAGTATTCCTTTCACTTTAACTAGTAATGACTTTATATATACAACCCAGGCCTTCTCACTGTGAGGTAACACTATTAACCACCATGCCACCGTGCTGCCATACAAGTTTAACCATTGGGAAAAAATTGTTCATAACCATCTCACGGATGTTTCTTTGTGTACAGCTGCTTTCAGCACTGCTGGTATTTGTTTAGACTCTTTGGCTCCAGTTGATCTTTTGGAGTTAACTTCAATAGTTACTTCCTCCAAACCATCAACATGTTTATTAGATCCCATTCCTACTAGACTGTTCAAAGAAATCCTTCCATTAATTGATGCTTCAATCTTAAATATGATCAATCTGTCTTTATTAGTTGGTTATGTACCACAGGCCTTCAAGGTGGCTGTAATTAAACCATTACTTAAAAAGCCATCACTGACCCAGCTGTCTTAGCTAATTATAGGCCAATCTCCAACTTTCCTTTGCTCTCCAAAAATTGTTGGAGTAGTTAAAAAAAACAGTAAATGGACTATGTACAGCACTTTTCTATTCTAGCTGAGCTCTCAAAGCGCTTTCTACAACATGTATGCATTCACCCATTAACACAAGCACTTTTTTCTATATCTAAGTGCTTTCTATCAATCACCCACACATTCACACTCCAATGAATGGATCGGGAGCAACTCATGGTTCTCTAATTGCCAAGAGATAATTTGGCATGCAGACTGGAACAGACCTGCTCTACCTCCTGAGCCACAGACAGCCAAACAGCTAACTGATCATCTGCAGAGGAACAGTTTATTTGAAGAGTTTCAGTCAGGTTTCAGAATTCATCACAGTACAGAAACAGCATTAGTGAAGGTTACAAATGATCTTCTTACAGCCTCTGACAGTGGACTCATCTCTGTGCTTGTCCTGTTGGATCTCAGTGCAGCTTTGATACTGTTGATCATAACATTTTATTACAGAGATTAGAGCATGCCATAGGTATTAAAGGTACTGCACTGCAGTGGTTTGACTCATATTTGTCTAATAGATTCCAGTTTTGTTTGTGTAGATGGGGAGTCTTCTTCACACACTAAGGTTATATATGGAGTTCCACAGGGTTCTATGCTAGGACCAATTTTATTTATACTATACATGGTTCCTTTAGACAGTATTATTAGAAAGCATTGTAAACATTTTCATTTTTATGCAGATGATACTCAGCTTTATCTATCCATGAAGCCAGATGACACACATCAATTAGTTAAACTGCAAGGATGTCTTAAAGACATAAAGACCTGGATGACCTCTGATTTCCTGCTACTAAATTCAGATCAAACTGAAGTTCTTGTGCTTGGACCCACAAATGTTAGAAACATGGTGTCTAACCAGATACTTACTCTGGATGGCATTACTTTGGCCTCCAGTAACACTGTTCGAAATCTTGGAGTCATTTTTGACCAGGATATGTCCTTCAATGCACATATTAAACAAACAAACAAGTATATGTGATCAAGATGGCGCCGGTGAGGTCAGCAGCTGTCGTACCTGCTCCTACGCTTTGTCTGTATATATTAGTTTTAGCTTTAATTTTTAACTTTATAATTTCGCCTGCTCTGTGTCATATCACGTTTGACAGACAGACTCTTTTTAACATCGGAATACAGCACTCTGGCTGTATTCTGACACCTTTTTCTCCTGACCTGGCTTGGCCCCCGGACATCCTGTGCCAGTGGGCCAGCTCAAACAAAGTAGGGAACGGGGCACCCAGGTCACGCACAAGGCCCCCAGGGAAAAGAACCGGTGTAAGAGAGAGGCTGAGGCGTAGAGAGCACGAAACGTCACTGCCAAGCCTCCTGTTGGCTAATGTCCAGTCACTGGATAACAAGCTGGACGAACTCAGGGCCAGGATACAGTTTCAGAGGGACATAAGGGACTGCAACATCATCTGTCTCACGGAGACATGGCTGACCCCCCTCATACCGGACCACGGTGAACAGCCAGCAGAGTTCTTAAGTGTTCATCGCATGGATAGAACGAGTAAGTCTGGAAAATCAAGAGGAGGAGGTCTGTGCCTAATGATTAATAACAACTGGTGCGACAGTAGGAATGTTGTCCCTCTGAAACAATCATGTTCACCTAACCTGGAGCTCCTGACCCTGAAATGCCGCCCCCACTACCTGCCCCGCGAGTTCACTTTGGTCATCTTCAGCGCCATCTATATTCCACCCCAGGCGGACACGGTCACTGCACTATCCAAGCTACATAAGGTTATTTCCACCTATCAGGCTAACCAGCATCATGCGGCTCTCATTGTAGCCGGGGCCTTTAACAGTGCAAACTTTGAAAAAGGTGATACCGGAGTTTACTCAACACATCGACTGCCCCACCAGAGGAGAGAGGACTCTAGACCACTGCTACTCTCCATTCAAAGAGGGCTATAAAGCATTGGGAGCATGGGAAGTCAGATCACACCTATGTCCTTTTCATGCCAAAATACAAACAAAGGCTTAGGCAGGAACCCCCTGCTGTGAGAGAAGTGACACGGTGGTCTGATCAAACCGAGGCCGCTCTGCAGGGTGCGTTGGATTCAACCGATTAAGACATATTTCGCAGCAGAGCAGGCGGAAACATTCAGTTTCCAGGCCCCTCTTCTGTAGAACCAGCTCCCAGTATAGATTCAGGAGACAGACATCCTCTCCATTTTAAGATGAAGCATAAAACTTACTGTTTTGATCAAGCTTAGAGTTAGGGCTGGATCAGGTGTCCTTGAACCATCCTGTTGTTACACTGGAATAGGCCTAGGCTGCTGTATTTTTTTTTTCTTTTTCTGGTCACCCTCAACCAGTCATGGCTTTCTGGGCCTCCCTGTGCCTGGTTCTCCATCCATCCATCCATCCATCCATTTTCTTCCACTTAACTGGAGCCGGGTTGTGGGGGGACAGCAGCCTACACAGAAAAGCCAAGTATACTATTTCCCCAGCCAGCTCATCCAGGGGGCACCAAGGTGTCTCTCCAGCCTGTCCTGGGTCTGCCCCTCACTCCCTCAAGTCAGGTGCCTGAACCACCTCAACTGGCTTCTTTAGCTGTGGAGGAGCAGGGGCGCTACTCTGAGGCCCTTCTGAATGGGGGAGGCCAGTTCATTTCTTCCGCTTTTATCTGCAATCTCATTCTTTCAGTCACTACCCAAAGCTCGTGACCATAGGTGAGGGTAGGGACATAGACTGAGTGGTAAATCGACAGCTTTGCTTAACAGTTCAGCTCCCTCTTCACCACAACAGACCAGTACAGCATCTGCATCACTGCAGGTGCAGTCCTAAACTGTCTGCCAATCTCCCACTCCCTTCTCCCGTCACTCATGAACAAGACCCCGAGATACTTAAACTCCTCCACTTGGGCCATGAAGAACATTATGAAAAAAATTTCTTTTTATCTCAGTTACTGCTGTGTGTGTGAGAGTTGCTTTTTTTTAAGCTTTTGTTTGTGCATGTTTGTTTATTGAAAACAGGAATGAGACAAAAACAAGGGATTAAGGAGTCCAATTATTACATTTAATTGTGCCATTTTCAAACCGTTGACAGATATCTGGACCAGACTGCATGCCATACCCGTGTGAGATGACATGGAGTACTGGTGCTCTCTCATTCAGCTTACAGTTCCAATATAGTCACAGCTTATCAGTCTTGGTTACATCATATACAAAAGCAATAATCGTGCAAAACAACAGCTGGGTGTCTAATGACCTCGGAGTATCCATTTCATCGTTGTGTAGTCTTTTCTCTGAATCTGTAGAGACAGAAATGGCCTGAAAGAGACCATTCTGTTCTTCTCCTATCAGTTAATCAATTATGTTTATGTTATATTCTTATACATATTGTTTCCAGGAACATAATGAACACATATAGGATAACTATATATCTTCAGCCAGCAACTCACTCATGAGTCGGAGTGAGCACCACCCTTTTCCATGGACCATGGCCTCAGACTTAAAGATACTAATTCTCATGCCAGCCAATTTACACTCGGCTGTGAACCATTCCAATGCAAACTAGGGCCACCACCTGATGAAGCCAACAGGACTGCATCATCCGCAAAAAGCAGAGATGAGATTCTGAGGCCACCAAAGTAGAAATCTTCCACCATTTGACTATGCCTAGAAATTCTGTCCATAAAAATTATGAACAGAATCTGTGTAGGAGGGCAGTCCTAGCAGAGTCCAACACCCACAAGAAAATAAGTCTGATTTAGTGCTGGCTATACAGACCAAGCTCTCGCGGCGGTTGTACAGGGACTGAATGGCCCACAATAACGAGCTAGACACCCCATACTCCCGCAGCACTTCCCACAGGATACCCCAAAGGATGCAGTCGAATGCTTTTTCAAAGTCCACAAAACATATGTAGACTGGATGGGCAAACTCCCACGCACACTTGAATATCCTCGAGAGGCTCAAGAGCTGGTCCAGCATTCTGCAACCAGGATAAAAACTACATTGTTCCTCTTGGATCTGAAGTTCGACTAATGGACAGATCTTCCTGTCCAGCACCCTGGCATAGACCTTACCAGGGAGGCTGAGGAGTGTGATCCTCCAATAGTTGGAGCACACTCTCTGGACTCCCTTCTTAAAAATTGGAACCACCATCCAGTCGGCCAATCCAATGGGAGAGTTGTTCCCTGTGACCCCAGACTCTGCTTCCACTACAGAAGGCGTGTCAGTAGGATTAAGGAGGTCCTTGAAGTATTCCTTCCACTAACCAACTATAACCTCAGTTGAAGTCAGCAGCACCCCACCCACACTATACACACGCTTTCTCCTGAGTCGGCTGACCGTTTATCATAAGTGCTTCAAGGCCATCTGAAAGTCTTTTTCCATGGCCTCACCAAACTCCTCCCGCACCTGAGTTTTTGCTTTGGTCACCCCCAACCCATATTCTGCCTGGCCTACCCATTAGCTCCCCCAGAGTCCAATGGGCTAACCAAGCCCGATAGGATTCCTTCTTCAGTTTGATGGCTCCCTTCACCTCCATGCAAGTTGAGGGATTACCACCACGACAGGCATCAATGACCTTGCAGACAAAGGTCTGAGCAGCAGCCTCAAGAATGGAGGTGCAGGACATGGTCAATTCAGCTCAAGGTCCTCAGCTTCCCTTGAAATGATGTCAAAGTTCTGCCGGGGGTGGGAGTTAAAGAGGCCAGCATGAAGGTGCAGGGAAGCAACCCTCTCGTCCACCGGTGAAAACATACAGGCAGCAAGCTGAGGGGATACAAGAATACCCTCCCCAGTTCACCACCTCTCACACAGAGCACCTCCAGACTGGAACAGAGACCAGCCCTTCAACAGGAGACTGGTTCCAAACCCCAGGCCATGTGTTGAGGTGAGCCCGACTAGATCTAGCTGGGATCTCTCAACCTCATGCAGTAGTTCAGACTCTTTCCGCACCAGAGAGGTGACATCGCATGTCCTGATAGCCAGTCTCGATAGCCAGGGATTGATCTGCCATGGCCTCCACCCTTGACCACCACCCAACACACATTGCACCCCACCCCTATGACGTATTCTGTGGGTGGTGGGCCTACAGGAGGGCAGGCCCATGTCTACTCTTTGTGTCCCAGATGGGCACCACAGGCTAATGTCCACCCACCAGACGCTCTCCCTCAAGCACCCTCCCCAGGCCTGGCTTCAGGGTGGGGCCCTGAGCTTTATAGATTCTCCTACAGACTCCTCTTATTAGTGTTTTTCCTTTTATTTTATTTATTTGTGTAATTTTTTTTTACATAAATTTACATGTATTACAGCAATGCCAGAGTTGACTGGTGGAGAAAAAAAACAAGAAAGGAAAATGAAACGGGGCGAAAATAGGAAGAAAAAGACAAGAGGACAGAAAAGACAGAGCACAAGTAGAAAACCACAATGTTTCACCAACTGCTGCACAAGTAGAGAAGACAAGACAAGACAAGACAAGACAACATGGCTACACAAACCAACAATGTTGTTGTCTTGTGGTGTGTGTTTGTTTGCATGAGTGAGTATGAGAGTGTGAATGTCTGTCTCTGTCACAAAATGTACTTAATATTGAGGAAAGCCATAACAGCGTTCCCCCAGGGCCCGAGGCACTGGAGAACCACCCAATACCCAGCGACCCCAGGATGTTGCCAGCCCGGCCCCTGAACCACCATCCGACTCCCAACTCAGGCGAGGTGTAGGAAATAGGGGTGTAGGAAGACCCTTCCTGTTCCAACATGACAGCACACCAGTGTGCAAAGCAGAACTTGACTGGCCTGCTAATGGTCGGCTAATGTTGTGATTTGTTTGTAATGACTGCTGAAAACACATTGTCCCTTAATCTTGTCCCCTTTATTTTAAGGCCATAATTTGAAGCTATCTGTAGAAGTGTGGAAGTGTGTTTTCATAAAACTTGCACTTGTACTGTATTATTTTGTTATACCAAGTTCTGCGCATTTTTTTAACCTGTTAATTTGAACTTCTCTTGATACAATAACAGTCATTATGAAAATTTCTTTGTTTATACATTAGCGCCTTGTTAGCAGATAACTTGCAAAAATTTGCACTCCCATCGGCACAATTTTGCAATTGCTGCAGCATGCTAATTTTCTCTGCTAAATATGCCCTTAAAAGTTAATAACAGTCTCTCTGGGGTCATGTCTTCTCATGGCCCACCAGTGTGGTGCAGATCAATTTGATTCAGTCCAAACTGCACCATATCAGGTTTGGACAACATGACTGGTCCACATGTGACAAAAAAACCCCACAAAAACATTAGCTTCCATAAAAAGTATTGTATAAGTGAAGGCCATACTATCCACACACCTGGTTTATAAGTTGCATGAAGGAGTGTTTTTGTGGCTGTAGGTGGGTGGCTGCGCATATCTATGGCCAGCTTTGAGAGGGTAATCCATCTCCATCACTTAAATGATTATCCCCATTAATCTGCTGTAAACTAATAAACACCATTCTCTCCTCCCCTCCTCGTTCCTCCCTCTCCTTACCGTCCTGTGCCTGTGCTCTAGATAGAGGTTCATTAAGTGTTTAGTACATTAATATGTCTTCATGTCCCCCCATTGTTCCTATCATCTGGTGCTTGGAGCCCCCTGAGGCCCTGCAGAGACTCTCTCTCTCACACTCTGTATGCGTGAAAAAGGCGAGAGGAGAATGAAGCTGTTTCTTTCTCTCTGTGTGTGTGTGTTTGTGTGTGCGTGCGTGTGTGTGTGTGTGTGTGTGTGTGTGTGTGCGTGTGTGTGTGTGTGTGTGTGTGTGTGTGTGTGTGTGTGTGTGTGTGTGTGTGCGTGTGCGCGTGTGTGTGTGTGTGTGCCACAGAAATGGAAAACGAGAGTGACTGAGTGTGGAAGACTTCCCAGTGTGTATGAGTGTGTGTTGACATGAGTGAAAAAGAGTTGTGTGTCTGTGCCGTTGAGTGTCACTAAGATGATGAGCTCAGTGGATTTAATTTTGTGGTGCCTCAGATGGCCCGCCGGTCGCCACAGTAATTTCTCTGATCAGGTTAGAGAATCATTGCAGTTGGTGATCAATCATCCTGCTTGTCACAGCGACTGGGGGCCCAGTCTGCGTGAAGCCACTTGTAATTGGCGCTGGATTGATGTGGCCACATTTCCTTTGCATGCTGAACAAAACTTTGGTCAATCAAAGGTTGTTAAAATTACAACCTTATCTATGCACACCCAGTCATACGTAGTCGTGTAGTTATTACTTCAGAGAACATTGCATTGATTTTCTGGAGCTGTTACTAAACACAACCAAGATTAGTACTGCCGGACCCGACCCTAAACTATGAGTATCATTATAACCATATATTGATAATAACTGGTATAAATGCAATATCGATATGTTGTCAGTACTCGTAAATTATTGTGTAATTGTTCTTTTTGCACAGGACTGTATGCTTTTGTATAGTTATGGTTACAGATACTTTCATCACCTTCAGGTACTTTGAGTTTCATTTGCCAAAAAGGACAGCCCACAATAAATAGTTTTATTACTAAACAGTAGATTCATATCAAAATAAAGCACAATAGCCATGTGACTGCAATGGGAGGATGAACAGAACTAGTTTCAGAACCATCTCCTACATCCTTCCAATAATCAGCTGAGGATTCCGATAACGGCAGGCAAGATAGAGGACCCCAAAGCAGAACTCACTCGGGCAAGAGCTGAATTCAAAAATTCAGTTTCAATCACTTGAACGTAACATAAAAACAGAGCTGGATGGGTGCCAGCAGCACATGATACAAACCTAACTTGGACATGAGCACAAACGAGAGCAAAAGCATGAGAGCACACAGCTGGAGGAACGACAACAACACGACAAAGAACTGACAACAACACAGACAATATATACACACCAGGTAATGGGCTGATGGGAAACAGCTGGGAGGGAGACACAGGAAGCAAAACTAAAACTAAAGCACAGGGACCAAAGACATGCCAAAATAAAACAGGAAGAAACGAAACACAGACACCAGGACCGAGATGCACAAACTTGACACAAGGACAGAGGCTGAACAATGAACACAAATACAAGATACCAACAAAACCTGACACACAAAAATAATCCACAACCAAAAATACAGCAGGAATTCAAACTAAGAACCAAACTAGGAAACAACATAATGCATTTATCAAAGAACAAAAAATACAAACTGCTGGGCAAACCGCTCAGGATCGTGGCATGCACGAGACACACTGTGACTGTTTATTAGCTGAATAAAGACCCTCATTCTTAGTGGACTAGTGGACTGCCATTACAAGTGATTTGATAATTCTCCCTGGATAGAGATGTATCCAAAGGAGGTAAATGTTAGGAGAGTACTAGTTTGCATTTAACGACAGCTCACCCAACCAGCATCATCACATCCACTGACTCAGATAATCATGACCACGTTTCCTGAACAGCTTCCTACAGAGCAGGAAGTTTTCACAGTGTCTGCTTAATGAGATGAGTTTCTGATATTTGTGCTCAGTAACTTAGAACAACAAACCACACAAATCAAACTATAATGCAAATTTATGAATTAATTCATTTTGTTTGATCTTTTGTTTTGTTTGTTTGTTTGTTTGTTTTCATGCAAGGCCTAAATAAATGAATGATGATTTGATGGTAGGAACATTTAAAAAGTAGGTAAGTCAAAAATAGAGGTAAGTACAATCATAAATACAATCTTTGGCATTTATCTGAGACTTCCTGTAAGCCTGCAGGAGCACGTTGCCCAAATTCAGTTCAAGTCAAGTCAATTCAATTCAATAGCATTTTAAAAGTAACAAATTAAAAAAAAAAAAAAAACCTTATGGTTTCATGGATAAGTCAAAGGTACTGACCTAACCCCACCCCCAAATATTATCTGCATGCCTATTCTTAGACAAGCACAGCTTCATTTATCATCACACCTCATTTTAGTGGCCTATAATCTTACCCATAAAACAGCATCTGTACGCATAAAGGTCAGAAAGCCTGGGGCCTTCTTTCTGTGTGGAATTTGCATGCTTTCCCTGTGTCCCCACACAGTCCAAAGACTTGCATGTTGTTAGGTTAATTGGTGATTCTAAACTGAATGTAGGTGTGAATGTGAGTGACAATGGTTGTCTGTCTCTATGTGTTAACTCTGCAGCAGATTGGAAACCTGCTATGGCTATGGTAAACACACATTTCAAGAAGAGGGAGTGCTACTTGGGTAGTGGCTGAAGCAAAAACTCAGGTGTGGAAGGAGTTTGGTGACACCATAGAAAAAGACTTTTGGATGACCTCGAAGCAATTCTGGCAAACTATCCACCGTCTCAGGAGAGGAAAGCGGTGCTCTACTCACACGGAATATAGTGCGAGTGGGGAGCTGCTGACTTCAGCTGAGTCTGTAGATGGGTGGTGGAAGGAATACTTCAAGTACCTCCTTAATCCCACTAACACACCTTCTGTAGTGGAAGTGGACTCTGCTCTCCTCCCACAGTCCCTTGTCTTGTCTGTATCTGTAACCCCCCCCCCCAACACACACACACACACACACACAAAAGCACATGGCCCTGAATAGAATGGATGGAAGTCTGAGGCCAGCCCCAGTCCAGTGGTGAAGAGCGAGCTGAGTGCCAAAGCTAAACTGTCAATATACCGGTCAGTCTACATCCCTACCCTCACCTATGGTCACGAGCTTTGGGTAAGAACAAGATTGCGGATACAAGCAGCAGAAATGGGCTTCCTCCAAGGGGTGACTGGCCTCTCCCTCAGAGATAGGGTGAGGAGTACAGTCATTTGGGAGATGCTCACATCAAAAGGAGCTGACTAGGATGCCTCCTGGGGTGGTGAGGTGTTCTGGCCATGTCCTACCAGGAGGAGGACTGGGGCAGACCCAGGACATCCTGGAGTGATTATATCTCTCTGAATGTTAGGTAGAAAGCACTTGAGTGTAGAAAAGAAGTGCTTGTATGAATGGGTGAATGAGGCATGTTGAATTAAGTGCTTTGAGTGCTCAAGTAGAGTAGAAAAGTTCTACAGTATATAAGAACCAGGCCATATTAAATGAATATGTAGAATTGCTTTCTTGCATTTGCACAGTATCTGTAAAATTAGAAACATCTTCTCTCAGAGTGATGCTGAAAAACTAGTTCATGCATTTATTACCTCTAGTCTGTATTCAAGTTACACATGATCGTATAAAATTTTAGTTTTTTGTCTTTTCAGTTCCTTAGGATTTTTACACACTCAAGTCAGTTTGGTAACATGAATAAGTCTTTCCCAAACTCCACCATGATGCAAAGATGCTGGAGGACTAAAGTACGATTAATGACTCTTCTCTGAAGCATTGCTTTCTGGATCTTATCAGAGCTGGCTGTTGCAGCTCATATTCTGCACCAACTGGGTTGTTCTCATTGTAAGATCAGATCTGTGTGACCTGATCTCTCCTACACACTGACTGTCACAAAGTTTTAAGCAAAAAAACACACTGAGGCATTCCCTTGTATGTTTTCACATGATGACTCTGTAAAAATAACTCCATGTCTTTTCATGTGATTTCTTCTTTTTACCTAAAAAGGCCCAATGTAGTCCACGCCAACACTGCTGTGTGATGGAAGAGTGTCAGTTTTTGATTCCCAGTCATGTCTTCTATGCATCTGGGTATTATCTTATGAGTAGCAGTATGGGCTTTACTAGTGCTTCACCACAGCAGTGTCAGAATGTGTTTTCACGCCCACAGTTTTTTATGTACATGGCAAAGCACAAGAGAAGAATTGTCATGATCCTTTGTCAGAATCATTGGTTGCTTGGCCTCATGATTGATTGCTGACTTGCTCAATCTTCCTCCGAGGATCCGAATCCCAATTTCTCCCTTAGGACTTGCCCCTTTTATTTTTGCATTCCCATGTAGTGGAAGAACATCCCACTTCTTTTAAAGATCAAGGGGTAGGGGTGTGAAACTCCAGATTGGAGTTTTCAGATGCAGACTTAGAATAAAGGGGAGGCTGGGCGTGGTGGTGTGGTGGTTAGCACTGCTGCCTCACAACTAAAAGGACATCTACTGTAGAAGGTCTGGGGTCAAATCCACCTTGACCCCAGACCGCTCTGCGTGGGTTTCCTCCCCCAGTCCAAAGGTTAGGTTAATTGGTCACTCTAAACTATGAGAGAATGGTTCTCTCTCTCTGTGTGTGTGTGTTAGCCCTGCAACAGGCTGGTGACCTGTATTACCCTGTATTACCCTGTATCACCCCCCCCCCAAACAGGATAAGCAGAAGAGAATGGATGGGTGGGAGGATGGATATTACCAAAATGTGTTGCAAACACTTACAAACATCACAATAATTATGGAAAAACATTAAAAATTAGTCTGAATAACTTATTTTAATGATAATGGAATAAGATTGTCATAACACATATTGAGAAAAAAACTGCTATTCACAATGTCAATAGACATTCATGTAAAGGATACAATCTGTTAGTACAGTACTGTACCACATACTATGCATGAAACTTGAAAAATAATCTAGCAGCAAAATTTCTGCTTTTCCCATTGCCTTTGAAAAACTTTTCATGGTTTTGGAAGCTGATTGTTGGTGCAATTTTACTGCCCTCTCTATCTGATGATCATTGGGACTGAGCTGACCAGAGGTGTGAAAATGATTGGTGTGCAGGGGAAAAGATGTCAGGTTGCAGGATGAAGTGGGTATAAATTAGAATATAAATCCCTGCAATTTATTTGGTAATCAAGGACAAACCATGGAAGCATTAAATGTCTTCAAAGATCTTTTGTCCTTGCTAAGCTATTAAAACTAGAAATAATTATGTGTATGTGAAAGTGGACCACCCAAGTATTGAATAGAAACAGACCCTGTAAGTGACCAAAACAGTGCATGGAGAATGAATGAATGAATTTTGATAAATTGAATTTATATTAATTGTTCTATTTTTTAAATTCTAACCTGTTTTTTTACAAAGCTTGTGGAAATACTGGATAGACTGGATCCCATGACAAAAACAAGTCAGGCCCCCCATCAGAGAGAGAGACATGCAAAGGCAGAATAAGAGACTCGGCAAGTGGTAGAAGAGTGAGGCAGAAAGAGGTCTGGTTTATTTTAAACCCTGACACTGTTTATGTTGTTGAGTGATGCTGTGCTGCCTCCACTTATTACTGACTCAAACATATCATTATTCTATCTCTCTCACATGCACAGAGCTAGCAACACAGTTGGAGATTCACATTAATCATTAAACATAATGAATACCTCACAAAATATTCCTTAGCTGATCTTCTTAAAGTCATGTAACACAGTAATCATAGAGTAAAGTCAAACACACTGTGTCCCAGTCCCATTCCTGCTGAGCCATCCATGTGGTGGGTGCAAAAAGGTGTAGCCCCACATCACTTCACTTGAGCTAGCTGTACAGAGCTGAGGAAGAACAACAGATCTGATTCTTTTTCATTAGTTACCCAACCATATGTTTAACTTTTCATTTACAGCGCAAGTATCATTCTGGAGTGGGTGTCCGAAAATCTGTACTATATATTTAGACAATATCACACCTATGTTGCACAACCTTCACACACGAGTTCTTGTAGAAGCAGATCTTGAAACTTGACAGCATGCTAGCATTTTATTGGCATTATTCATGATCAGCCTTTAAGCTCCAGCCCATGGATTCATGGTGCCCTGAACAATATTTGAATCCTTCAACAAATACTCAATCTCAGGCCAACTAAGACTTTAGCATGGATAATATGGATCAGCATGGACAGCATAAATCAGGACATTTTCATAGCAAGTAATCAGTCAACAACAACAATAAATTAAAGAACTTTTACTGAGAACAATGTAACCCTCATCCTGGATTGTGTACCCAGAGTTTTTGGCTTATGAACTTTGAATCATTGGTTATTATTTAAATGTTCTAAATTATTTGATTTGTAGTTTGTAATGGTTTATACTTGTCAATCACACCCCTTAGTATCTTGAGCCTTAGTTCTGTTTCATTTATTATTTTGCCTTAGTCTTCCCCTTGTGCCTCTCTGTGTCACATCTGTGTGTTACAGTCTGTTGTCTGTTTAATTAGTGTGAATGCTCATTCAGCATTCAAGGTTATACTGTCCACTTTCACTTTGAGCAGTAAGTGTTTCCTCTTTGCTGGCTAGCTGCACTGAAATGGGAGAATCCACCTCCATCCATAGATTTTCTTCTGCTTATCCATGACCAGGTTGGGGGAGCAGCAGCCCAAGCAGAGAAACCCAGACCGCCCTCTCCACAACCACCTCCTCTAGCTTATCAGGGGTAACACCAAGGCATTCCCAGGCAAGCCAAGAAATAAAATCTCTCCAGCATGTCCTGGGTTTGCCCCTAGGACTCCTCCCTGAAGGACATGCCCAGAACACCTCAACCAAGAGGCGCCCAGGAGGCATCCTAGTCAGACGCCTCAATCACCTCAACCTCAGCTCCTTTCGATGTGGAGGAGCAGCAGTTCTACTCTGAGCCCCTCTCGAATTACTGCGCTCTTCATCTTATCTCTAAGGCACAGCCCACCCACCCTTCTGAGGAAGATTATTTCGAATGAGTGAATGATACTTTATTGATCCCACAATGAGGAAATTACATTCTGAAGCTTGTATCTACAATCTGGCTCTTTTGGTAACTACACAAAGCTGTTGACCACAGGTTAGGGCAGAGGTGTAGATTGACTGGTAAATCGACAGAGTTGCTTTGACACTCAGCTCTCTTCACCAGGATGAAGCCTCTGCATCACTGCAGCCACAGCCCCAGTCTGTCTGTCAATCTCCCACTTCCCTTACTTATGAATAAGACCCCGAGATACTGAAACTCCATTTGGGTCAGCAACTCGTCCTTGACCAGCAGCGGTCACTCCACCCTTTTCCTGCTGAGGACCATGGCCTCACACTTAGAGGTGCTAGTTCTCTCAAACTTGGCTGTGAACTGCTCTGCAAAAAAGCAGAGATGAGATTCTGATGCAACCAAAGTGGAAGCCTTCCACCACTTGGCTATGCCTGGAAATTCTGTCCCTAAAAATTATGAGGAGAGTTGGTGACAAAGGGCAGCCCTGGCGGAGTCCAACACCTATGGGAAAAGAGTCCAGCTTATTGCCAGAGCTGTCCAATGCTTTCTCCAAGTCCACAAAGCACATGCAGACCAGGATGAAAACCACATTGTTCCTCTTGAATCTGAGGTTCAGCTAACAGACTAACTCTCTTTTCCAGCACCCTGGATCAGCTGAAGGCTTTTTAGGCAGCTTTTAGGACAGCCTGACAGTAATGAATTACCATAGTCCTGTCATGTACTGCGCTGTGTGTGGCAGGTTAAGAGCCCCAATGCAGGACTCAGGACAGTCTTCACTTTAACCTCAGCTTTATTTGGTGGACAACACAAAATAAGCAGAGACGGACGGGGCCAGCAGAACAAACTAGGAACTCACTTAATAGGAATACAGACTGATGGAAGGACACACAGCGGACAGGAAGCCAGTGATAGGGACGCAACAGAGAACAAAGGGAAATGCAGACAATAAATACACAGTAATCAGGGGAATTCTGCATACCAGGGAAAACAGCTGAACAAAATCACATTAAGAAGACAGGCAAGGTGGAGGACACCCAAGGCAAAAGCTTCACTTAGGTTAAAGCTTTATTTACTGGAGTACAACAAGGATGGGCTGGACAGGAGCCAGCAGCACAAACTTCAACTCCAAAACAAAACGCGACTCAACTACTTGACGTGGACATTAAACATGAAGTGCACAGCAGGACCAGCAGACATCAAACAACTACCTGACAAGGAACTAGCAAGAACACAGACAATATATACACACTTGGTAATGAGGGGAGTGACAACAGGTGGGATCACAGCTGAACATAATTTCAGTAACGAGATAAGGGGAAGCAAATCTAAACACTAAGTACAAGGGAGACATGACTGTCACAATAAAACAGGAAGTGACTAAACATGGTATACGCAGACTGACACAGAGGAAACCTAAACATGAACAAAACAGAAATCTAAACACAACACACAGGGAACCACCAGGAAGTCAAACGAAATGCAAGACAAGAGGCAAGGGACAAAGACATGAGAACAAAACAGGCATAGGAACGATAACAGAACAGGAGGACATGGGAAATAACACAGATAAGTATAACAGAAAACCATGAGAACCTAAAATCCTAATTTATAGCACAAGACACAACTCAAAGAAACATAAGGTGAACTGGGCCGATGGTGCAGGATCATGACACCAATTGTATAAAAGTGAAGTTAAACTTTCCCATGTATAGGACATGTATAGTTACATGTCTCGAGAGGTCCACGTTAGGTTACTGCGTAGGTTTAGTTTCCATAGCAGCGGTGTGCACTTCCCAGGTGGACTTTGAGGTTGGTGGTTTTTCCCCTGAGAAGTGTCCCTCACTCGCTTCTATCTGTCTCACTATTGTACTCAAAGAAACCCCATACGGTGTCTCTGAGTAGCTCCTCCGGCTCCAACAAAGAACCAGCAACACGGCCATGCAGCAAAGTGACAACCGTAATGGACCGTTTTCAACCCCGCTGCTGCTTTCTTCCAGCTTTTACTGTCGCCAGTATTTTGCAGACTGGCGCAGTGAGCAGGCACACACAGACACACACACACACACACACACCCTCCTGCAGCCAAGCTGCTCCAGTTTTAACATCTCTGCTGATGGTTTTACTGTGACTGGCAGCTCATTGAATTAAGCCAAACACATTAAGGCACACATCTTAACATACTATACAGTAGACATCGCCTAAGTCAAAGTCGCAAAAATCAGATTTTCGCTTTAGTCGGATCACTTCTGCAGGTCCCGATTGCTCCTAACATTAATTCCAGTAAAAATCGGATCATATAAGTTTGATTTTCACCTACCTCGGATAAAAAATCTGGTTCCACTGTAATACATTTCCAATTAAATGTCATTGCATAAGTCAGAGGAGTTTAGCGCTAAAGCCCTCCTCAGCTACCGCCACACCCACTTCCAATATGTACAATCTACACAAACTCCATGCATCGGCTCGTTCATGCACAACTACACACACTAACACCACCTGAAGATCGCTTGAGTGCCTGTACAGTCATGTGACGTCTGGATCGGCTGCACTGGGCAAATCAGTTCATTTCACTGGAGACAATCATAGCAAGCGCAGGAGGCAAGCGTAAGCTACAAACTCACACTTACGAGAAGAAATATTATAAAATTATAAAATTTGCGGAAGCAAATCCAGAGATGAAGCAGAAAGCAATTGCCGTGAAATTTGATATTAGACCCCAAACTGTCTAATATTTTGAATAATTTTGAAGAATCATATTTTATCCGACTTACACATGAGATGGATTTTTTTACAAGTTGGATGAAATTCCATGGGCCATTTGAATCAGACTTAGGTAATGTTTACTGCAGTTCTATATAACATCAAACCTCATTCTGCAGCTTCTACTTTTAATGTGTTAGAAGCTTGTTAGCTAGCCAGAAATTCTACATACCTGCCGCTCTCATAGTCAGTGTATTTGAATGGATCATTAGCAGAGGTGTAAGGCTGGTGGAACACACCGGAGCAATGCTCTGCCACTTTCTCTCTTTTTTTTTTTTTTCCAAGACAGAAAATAAAATATTCATTTAGCTTAAGTGGTTGAAATTCAATTGTCCCTTTAAGAGTATTTCATGTAAGAAAGTTAATGAAGGCAAAATGAGTGGCCAAAGCTGTCTGATCTCAGCATATCTCAGGACCAGATTTAGTAGTGGCCTGCACCAACCTGTCAGGGTTTACCAGAAATCACAGTATGCTTTTTGTGACTAAAAGCTGTTGAGCAAATTAGTGTGGTGAAATAATACAGTGTAAGTTCAGGTTTTACACGTCTTTGTCTATGAAAACAGCATTGTAGTTAAGATAAATGAGAGGAGGCTGAGGGATAATTATCATAGTTATCTATAAGGGTGTACACATCTGTTAGTGGGGACTGTGGGGTCCTGAGGACTGAGACTCAGGTGGGGTCCAGGATTTATAAATTATTCACCATGTAAACCTGTGTGTAACAGCCGACCTGTGTGATGTGCACCAAACATTATTTACCATCAGATCCCGAGCCGTCCGTGTGTTAATGAAGATAATGTAAAATCAGTCATATATTTCGATAGTAGAAGTCTGAATTCAGCTCATTCAAAAATGTTGGACTGGTTAGCACAATTTTCTAAAGATTTCACTGTGAATGCAGTTTGAGAGACTTGGTTAAATGGGATCAAGAAAATTTGGCTAAGACTGATGGATATGAGATGTATCACGTCAATAGAAATAAAAAAAAGAGTGGGCGTTGCCCTGTATATTAATAAAAACTACAAAAGTAGAATTGTCACTAGTATTGGATAATATAATAGAGTGCATTACAATTTGAAGCTGCAAATCAAAAAGGCTGCAAATCAGCTGTGTTTACAGAACCCCTGGAGCATGTATACAAATGTTTAAAGAGGACATGCTGAAGATGCACAATTTTGTTAATGACAAGAAAATGATATTTGTGGGAATTTTAATGTAGATTTCTTAAATCCAACTGAGAACAATGCAGTCACCTGATATCATAATAATCAAAAGGTTGGTGGCTCAATCCTTGACTTTTCCAGTCTGCATGCCAAAGTATCCTTGGGCAAGATACTGAACCCCAAGTTGCTCTCTGACGCAAGCGTTGGAGTATGAATGTGTGTGAACGTTAGACAGAAAGCACTTAGCTGTAGAAAGAAGTATGTATGAACTGCTGACACACTCCAGCCACATGAGGTCTAGCATTGTCCTGCATTAGGAGGAACCCAGGGCCAACCGCACCAGCATATGGTCTCACAAGGGGTCTGAGGATCTCATCTTGGTACCTAATGGCAGTCATGCTACCTCTGGCGAGCACATGGAGGGCTGTGCGGCCCTCCAAAGAAATGCCACCCCACACCATTACTGACCCACTGCCAAACCGGTCATTCTGAAGGATGTTGCAGGCAGCAGATCGCTCTCCACGGCGTCTCCAGACTCTGTCACATGTGCTCAGTGTGAACCTGCTTTCATCTGTGAAGAGCACAGGGCGCCAGTGGCAAATTTGCCAATCCTGGTGTTCTCTGGCAAATGCCAAGCATCCTGCACGGTGTTGGGCTGTGAGCACAACCCCCATTTGTGGATGTTGGGCCCTCATACCATCCTCATGGAGTCGGTTTCTAACCGTTTGTGCAGACACATGCACATTTGTGGCCTGCTGGAGGTCAATTTGCAGGGCTCTGGCAGTGCTCCACCTGTTCCTCCTTGCACAAAGGCGGAGGTTGCAGTCCTGCTGCTGGGTTGTTGCCCTCCTACGGCCTCCTCCACGTCTCCTGGTGTACTGGCCTGTCTCCTGGTAGTGCCTCCAGCCTCTGGACAATACACTGACAGACACAGCAAACCTTCTCGCCACAGCTCACATTGATGTGCCATCCTGGATGAGCTGCACTACCTGAGCCACTTGTGTGGGTTGTAGAGTCCGTCTCATGCTACCACGAGTGTGAAAGCACCACCAACATTCAAAAGTGACCAAAACATCATCCAGAAAGCAAAGGTACTGAGAAGTGGTCTGTGGTCCCCACCTGCAGAACCACTCCTTTATTGAGTGTGTCTTGCTAATTGCCAATAATTTCCACCTGTTGTCTATTCCATTTGCACAACAGCATGTGAAATTGATTGTCAATCAGTGTTGCTTCCTAAGTGGACAGTTTGATTTCACAGAAGTTTGATTTACTTGGAGTTATATTGTGTTGTTTAAGTGCTCCCTTTATTTTTTTGAGCAGTGTACATTATAGAGTCTGTATTATTAGAAAGTATTGCATAAATTTTCATTGTTATGCAGATGATACTCAGCTTTATCTATCCATGAAGCCAGATGACACACATCAATTAGTTAAAATGCACGAATGTCTTAAAGCGAAATTCATGCATTTATTACTTCTACGCTGGACTACTGTAATTCATTATTATCAGGCTGTCCTAAAAACTCCCTGAAAAGCCTTCAGCTGATCCAAAATGCTGCAGCTAGAGTACTGATGGGGACTGGAAAGAGAGAGCATATTTCTCCCATATTGGCTTCTCTTCATTGGCTCCCTGTTAAATCTAGAATAGAATTTAAAATCCTTCTCCTCGCATACAAGGCCCCATCTTATTTGAAAGACCTTATAGTACTGCATCACCCCAATAGAGCAGACTTACTTGTGGTTCCTAGGATACTTCAGAGTAGAATGGGAGGCAGAACCTTCAGCTTTCAGGCCCCTCTTCTGTGGAACCAGCTCCCAGCTTGGATTCAGGAGACAGACACCCTCTCTATTTTTAAGATTAGGCTTAAAACTTTCCTTTATGATCAAGCTTATAGTTAGGGCTGGATCAGGTGACCCTGAACCCTCCCTTAGTTATGCTGCTATAGGCCTCTGTGATTATACATTCACAAAGCACCCTACAACCTGGTAACATGGAACATTTTAAATGAAGTCTCAGAAGGTTTCAAAGAAGTATAATTTGTTCTTTTAACAACAGGACCCAAAATCCACATTACTATCAACAACTACATTCACCCTGAAGAAAAACAACTGAGGGAGACTATCAGAACCTTAGTGGGTCTGGAATCCTGGGTCCAATGGTTTGGAGAAATTTCCTGCACTTCTTTCATCACATTTGTCCTGTGCAAGGATGTCATGTTGACCCAGTGAGGCAGACATCATGACAGAAACATCAGGAGGACTGAAGGTCATTGCAGGGATCAAGCAGGATGTACGTCTTCAGACCTCCACTGTAGGCCCACCCCAGAAGATGGACGAAGCTGGCAACCTTTGTTTTGTGCATTGTTAGAAGTACTGCACATTATCCTGAGATAGAGAACAGAGGCTCTAGATTTTTTTTTTTTTTTACATAATGATGTTACATTCAGTCTTGTAGAAAATTATATTTAAAATATATTTACATACTACCCTCTCTGGTTACTCTGTTCTGAATGCCTCAATGCTTTACAGTAAATAGCACACACAATTAGCAAAACAAAGTGCACAGTATGTTGGCAATCACAGGGGTAAGACGTTTCTTGTATTTGATCACCAGGTTTGCACACATCTCAGGAGGGATTTTGGCTCACTCCTCTTTACATAGACTCTCTATATCCTTTAGATTTCTTGCCTCTTGGCAACTCGAAGCTTCAACTCCCTCCACAGATTTTCTATAGGATTGCGGTCTGCAGAATGGCTAGGCCACTCCATGACCTTAATATGCTTCTTCTTTAGCCACTCCTTTGTTGCCTTGGCAGTATGTCTTGGGTCATTTTCATGTTTTCAGACCCATACATGATTCATCTTCAATGTTCTGACTGAGGGAAGTAGCTTCTCATCCACGATTTTGCAGCACATGTCCCATCAATTGACCCCTCAATGCAGTGAAGTCGTCCTACATCCTTAGCAGAAAAATAGCCCCAAAATGTAATGTTTCCAGCTCTGTGCATGACTGTGAGTATGGTGCTCTTTGGTTCATACTCAGTATTTCACTTCCTTCAAACACAGCTGGGTTGAATTTATGCCACATCTGATCACAGTACTGTCTCTCAAGTCTTCTCTTGGGGACCTTTTGGAGGGGGGCCTTGTGGGCACTGCAAGATTTCAATCCAACATAGTGTGTTACCAGTGGTGTTCTTGGTGACTGTGGTCCCAAATGCCTTCAGAGTATTAACATGTTCAGAGCATTAACAAGTGTAGTATTGGTCTGATCCACCACCTTTCTCAGATTCATCCTTACCCATGAGGCAAGATCTCTTATGGAGCTCCAGACCAAGGGCAAGTGATGGTCATTTTATATGTCTTCCATTTCCAAATAATCACACCAACAGTTGCCACCTTCTGACCAAGCTTTTTGCTGATGGTCTTGTAGCCCATTCCAGCCTTTTGCAGATGTACAATCTTGTCCATGATGTCCTTTGGCAGCTCTTTGTCAGCAGTGACATCAGAATGTCATTCAGACTTGAGAACTGTAGTAGGATGGTAACAAAGAGAGGGAATGTAGTCAGAGCTGAGGGGATTGCACTACCAGAAGGAAAAAAAATAAATATAAAATCTAAGAAACTGTCTCCCGGTTTGAAATCAGTGCCATTATTAATCCTGTAACTGTTCGATTAAGGTCGCCTCATCATATGAAGATTCATGACTCTTTCCATGTTTCGCAGATCGCCATGGTCCCTGTCTGGCTCCCTCTTGGTTTTGCTTCCTTGTTTTATGCCTTTGGTATGTGTGTTTGTTGTGGGTTTGGTTGTCAATGTGCAGAGGCGGGTTTCTCCCAGTCGCCTACTAATCTGTGACACTCCTGCTGCTGCTCATACCTGTTACGAATCGCTCGTCTTCTCACCTGGTCCTCACGTGTCCTCATTTAAGCAGGTATTTAAGCTGGAAGAAATTTTCAGTCATCACCACATCGTTACATCAGCCAGGTGGAAATAATCTGTTTTTGTGCAGAACCAAGCTCGCTTCCAACTCTTGTGACTTTTTGGAACAGTGGATGTTGGCATTCCTCCTCCGACTGCTCCGCGTGCCCGACCCGAGCTCTTGACCACCCCCATCTCTTCTGTTATCTCTTCATCAACTAATATTGTGCAAAGTAAACTCTGAAAACTTTCTTGACAGTAACCTGCACTTGACGTGACATTTCCCAGATCATGACAGTACATCTAACAGACTGGAAATGGATATAAGAATTTTACATTAAATAGCGTAAACCGCTCACATATGTGGCATAATAAACCACAGCTGCTGTGCCAGGTGCATGATAGTCTACTCAGACATCTGAGAATAGGTTAATATAAAGTTAATGAGGCCAATATGTTAAATAGAGTTTTTCAGTTTAGTCACTGAAGCAAAGAAAGGTTTAACAAGACTGCTTATTGATATGGTAGATATGAGCTTTACTTGTTTGCCTGCTTTGATTCCTTAAAAAGAAAAGGAAAATATAAGGAAACTGCACAAACTGTCTAAATGGCTCAAATGAAAGGGGATGTTGTGATACTCAATATTATGATTGCTTATATACCACTGGAAGTAATTTTTCAGCAGTCTTAATTCCTGATCATCACTGCGGGGGATGTCTGTCACAGAAGGCATAAAGTGTCTATGTTTTGGCAACATACAACCTTAGGTCAAGGTCGAGGGTTACAAGCTATAATAACTCCTGCTGAAGTGTGTTTCTTCAGCTTCCTGGAGCTGGTCGGAAGTCCTTGACAGCATGCCCCTCAGTTCTGTCACACTCTGACACATTGATGAGCTGGAAAGCCCAGAGTTCTCACGCAGCTCTGCCAGCCGATGCTGTTCCATGATAGCAGAGTAGATAAAAATGAGAAGTAGGTCTTGACTGCTCCTAAAGCCCAAACTGCAGCATTCACCTCGAGTAAATCATTTTCAGTCAGAAGGCTAAAATAAAACGTGTTCAGTGGATGACTGGTAGCCTCAAACTATCTGTAGGCGCCAGATCTCTGCTTTATATTTTGAAGTTAATATTAAGTTCATGTTCGATTAATAATTTTTTGGATGTTTATAATTTGCATAATTGATCATTTCAAGATTAAGAATTGAAAATTTGTGTTATGTTTTGTTACGGTTATAACCTAAGGTAACAGTTTGTAAATTTTGTAATTAGAAGCTAAAATGGACACCTGCCACTTTAAGCGTGTAAGTGCAGTTGCAGCATGGGAACCCATGCGGTTTGAGGGGAGAAGGAGTGTGGGCTGAAGGGTGTGGAGTCGCATGGCTTTCTGTCCATGTACACGAGTTTGTACTGGATTACTGGGTTTGGATGTTCATGCAACAAGTTTGATCCAGTGGAATTCATCCCAGGAAAATCTCAGATGACCCAAATTTCTGCATAATCCATCAGCTGTATTCATCATTCAGTCTGTAACCAGTATTCAACAGTGATTGTGCATGTTGTCTGTACTCTTACTGTAGCACAATAATTACACAGTTTCATTAATCTCAGTCTTCTGCCTTTGGTTTCAATGACAGACTGTATAAAAGATGGACGTTGCCACTATGACATCACTTCGGTTTCACCTTGGTTTGTGACATCCTGCTTTTAAGCCTCATCTCCATCTTGGTGTTCTGAAACCCAACATAACAGAAGGCTGAATCTCACTGCAAAAGCATACACTCATGGACCAATGACTTGTCAGTCACTCACAAGTTGTAGGCAATTCAATTAAAATATATTTATACAGCACTGAATCACAACAAACAAAACTGTCCCCCCCGAAGGAGCTTTATGTTGTGAAGACCCAACAATGGCACGAAAAAAAAAAACAAAAATCAAAACTATGATCACCACGAGCAAGCACTTGGCGACAGTGGGAAGGAAAAACTCCCTTTTAACAGGAAGAAACCTCCAGCAGAACCAGGCTCAGGGAGGGGCAGTCATCTGCTGCGACCGGTTGGGGCTGAGTGGAGAGAGACAGGACAAAAGACATGCTGTGGAAGAGAGGCAGAGATTAATAATAATGATTAAATACAGAGTGAAGTATAAACACAGAGAGAGTGAAGAGGTGAGTGAAAAAGAAACACTTAGTGCATCATGGGAAGCCTCCAGCAGGCTAGGTATATTGCAGCATAACTAAGGGAACAACCAAGAGGCCCTAACAATAAGCTTTATCAGAAAGGAAAGTTTAAACCGAATCTTAAATGTAGAGTATTTGTCTAGTGCCTCACATTCCACTTTTAAATACCCTAGGAAACACAAAGTAAGCCAGCAGTCTGTGCGTTTGTGAATTATACCACGGAGTCAGGCACTTCTGATTTAAGGTTTTCCTTTTCAGAGGAGCCACAGTATCCAAAGTCGCACACAATGAGGATGTAAAACTATTGCTGAGATAATTAAACCTATTCCCCACTGCTGTGTAATCCATTAAAGTAAATGTAAATGTTACTAAGAAATGATCAGACAGGAGGGGGCTTTCAGGGAATACTGTTAGGTCTTCAGTTTCTATGCCATATGTCAGGACAAGATCCAGAGTATGATTAAAGTGGTGGGTGGGCTCCTTTACATTTTGACAGAAGCCAATTGAATCTAATAATAGATTAAATGCAGTGTTGAGGCTGTCATTTTCAGCATCTACATGGATGTTAAAATCACCCACTATAATGATTTTATCTGAACTGAGCACTAAATCAGATAAAAAAATCAATTAAATTCCACTGAACATTTACAAATAAACCAGCTTTCTGAGGAAATATAATATTCTTAAAGAATGCTCGACTGTGAAATGAAAATCAGCTACAGTAATCATCCGTGAATAAATGACAGCTATGATGAGTCATCTGTGCTTTCCATTACAGAAATAACTTCTGAAGTTGGCATTCTCACACCAGGCATTAACACACTCCCCAGGTAGATTTTCTTTTTAGCCTTGCACATTTTTCTGAAATTCCACTTGGACACACATGACTTACAACTTAATTTGCCCTGGCCAGCAAGATCTTCCTCACAGCAAGAATGTAAAAAATACTGCAGTTTGGGGGAAAGTCATCACAGAGGAGTGCATAGGGTGTCTTTTTGCTGTGACTCACTGTCCAGAATGATGGCAAGACTGAACTCACTCACAAGTCAGTGACGCTATGTTAAGGTTCCCTTGGCCTCATGTTTAAACCCACTGGGTACTGTTAGGTGTCATTTTTCAAAGAGCAGAGCTGCAGCATGTGACCATACAGGAAGTCAGTCAGTCTGGCCTTGAATGTCTCTTCTCTTGTGATGCCAACGGTGTCTTCACTATTATAGTTTGATGAGCATGGAAAGCATGTGAATAATAAGTGAGGCTCTGTCTACACAAGAAAGTTTTCAGGTGAAAACAGTAAACTTTTGTTGCATTTTGGCCTTTCGTTTACAGCACGGTGGCATTTTGAGTCCCTGAAAATGGCACGATCTAAAATGGGTTCCAGAGCGGGAGCATTTTTGAATCACTCCCGTCTTCATCGCCACGTGAAGAGCAAAAGTGCTACTTTTTAAAATGGGAGGTACTGGCACATGTGCACTATGGTTGCTACTCTTATACACATACAGCCAACCTGGGACCTGGGAAGTGTTTTTGATGCTTCTTACGGTTCATGTGAATGTTTTTTAAATGCTGCACTCTGAACACATTACTTTTTGAAAATGAAAACAGAAAAGCAAAACTGTTTCCAGCAGATGGTTCTCACGTAAACAGGGCCTGAAACGAGGCTGCTATTCTTTGCCACCATCATTAAAATACCAGACATGTTCACTCCTCCAGTAGATCCCGTCCAGTTTCAGAGACTTGAAGAATTAATGCCAAGGTTAAAGGATTATAGTATTCAAATAACTACATAACTGCATAAATGAAAGTCTGTTTTTTACTCTTAGACAAAACTCTTTCTGTGTCACATTTCATCAAAGCAGGGACTCTCCAGCTATGGCATGACTGGACTCTGACAGTGAGCGTTACTTACTCTTTACTTTCTATTTGACTGAGTTTAAGCACCAAGACTAGTTTCTAATATCTAGGAAAACATCACAGTTTAATACCAAAAGGTACCCAGTGCATTCAAATGTGGCATCACAGGATTCAGCCTAAGCATGCCTTTGTGATGTGACGACCCCTGCCCCTTGTTTGCAGTCTTTAGGTGTTTCAGGTCTTTGGTGGGAAGGGCAGGGATTCGTCAGTGCCAACTGGCCCCGTGTTCCCAGACACTCTAAGGCAGGCACTTCCTCCTGGGTGCTGTGCATCAGCCGGTTCGCCAACATGCCCTATGTCACATTTGTTTTCCTTGAGGTTTTGCTATTTGCTGCAATTGTAACACTTACAAACACCTCCACACACATGCACACCCTACAGTACTGAGCCTCCACCTCATCTGTCTCTGTTTCTGCTGTTTAAGTTTGTTTAATAAATCATTTTAAATTCTCAAATGGACTGTCCACCCTTTTTGTCATGGCCTTACGAGCTGGGCTGTGACAGTGACTAGTTGATAGTGAGACCTCTCTCCCACTATTGGGACTGCTATCCTCCTGTCAGTCTTTGGACAATGTCCTTATTTTTTGCCCTTTAATTTTGCCTGATTTTTAATCAGTCAGCATGTGTCTGAAGTGTACACTGTCAGCTTTAATTCAAGGGGTTTGACAAAAATATTGCATGTTCAGGTATTACAGGCATTTTTATACATACCCATTTTCAACAGCCCAAAAGTAATTATACAAACTAAAATAATTACCTCCACCGATGGGTGGAGAGTGTCTGCCTGCCAGCAGGATAACTGGTAGGAAACACTGATTATATTTTGGTGGTGACTGAGATCACGATCTGGACCCAGGATTATTTACCATCGTCAGATTGGGACAATATTCACATGTTTACATCTAACCTTAGGAGGATTTGAACCAAAATTGATGAAACTTTGTGGAAATATAGAAATTCCTTAGGGGTACAAGAACATAGGTCAAAGGTCAAGATCAAGTTTTAAAAATGTACAAAAAAAATCTCTATCGTCATTGGCAAAATTTTAAAATTCATTTTTCAGTGAATTTTTCATCTATTGCAAAGAAATTTGGTTCTTGGGTAAAAACATTTTGTTAAAAATTAATTTTGATAATTTTTCTATTTTAAATAAAAATACTCAGTAATGCAAAGTGAACTACAAAGCCTGCACAAAAATCACACACATGCAATTTATATCTCAGCAAATGCTTGTTCTTACTTTTTCATGTAGTTTTTTAGAGATGTTATTAGGATACATGAACTGAAAAAAAAATATATATATATATATATGCCATTATCTGTTCATGTGGATCTCGTTTTTAAAATAAAATTATAAAATCATGTTTTACAGTTTCTAAAAGCCACTAAAATAAATAGTTTTTGTGATGTAGTAATTTATGATGGAGTATGACAACATTGGGTGGTATGCATTGCAGTGTAGTATTAGCACATAGGAAATTAGGGGTGGGCGAGGTATGTGCTCTACTGAGCAATCATATAAGGATCTGTCACGGCAGTTTTACCTGGCTGTGAAACTAATCCAGTGGATCCTTTGAGTCATCCAGGTTGCAGGATTCATCCCAAATAACCCTGTGCCTGTCCTGACAGATAAAGCATAGGTTTAATTGGACTGGAATCTGGGAGATGAGAGGCCTTGGAGTAGTTTTTAAGGACTGGTGTTGTGAATTGTCCTGCTGGGAAAGGGCATTACTGTTGGGGAGTGATATTTCCATGGGGCCATGGTGGGGGCTGTTGGGTCTGTATGTCCAATATTTAGGTGGGTGGTACACATAAAAGTAAACTCTACATGAATGCCCAGACCTGAGGTCTGATTGTGTGCAGTGGAAGGTGAGTTATTGTTTAGATTAATGTCATACAGACAGCTTTAAAAATTAAGTCTATATACAAACAAAAATGTTAAAAAACAATCATTTCTTGTGTTGGAACTACCTTTTTGAAGTAACGTTGTGTCCATCCTTGATGATTAGGTCCACAGAGGGAGTACCTCAAGTAACTCTATCTGGCTCCTAAATGGCAGTGTTATGTCTAACACTTTTCTCTTTTCTGGTTTGTTGCACCTCTCATGTCCTCATTGGCCTCTGATCCAAGCTGCACTGAGCTCTGCTTGTTTTAGGTCAACACAGTCCATTAAGACAATTAGAGTGTGACATTTAACCTCTGAGACAGGGAAAAATATGACTCACCACATGCATGCGTACACTTTTTTGTCCCTCTTCAGACTGCCTCTGCTTTGCACACTTCATTTGTTTTGAGGCTTAATTTTGTTTTCTGAATCACTGCTTTCTAAATCAAGGTACACACGTGCACAGATATGCACACATGCACAAAACAAAAAGTGTGGTTGCAGTGCTGTTAAATCTTTTGTAAAAAAAGAAAGAAAGAAAAGAAAAGAAAATTTGTTGAACTGGGTTTCGTTTCCTTCAGTAATACACTTCAGTGATGCAACATCCATGGGAGAACTGTTTAAGTAAGAAACACAGAAACCACAACTATCCACACACAAGACAATGGAAAACCAGCACTGACTGCAGCACTTGAGACTGTCAGTGTGACTGCAACTTAATGAAGTGAGAGAGTGGGTCTTGGCTGGATTCAGGCAGATCTGTTAAAATGGTTTGGAGAGGAGAGGAAAGATGGGAATAAGAGCACAACGAGCAATGGAAGCAAAGCAGAAAGAGCAAAAGCTTAAAAACAATGCAGAATTAATTCCACATAGATGAGAGCGAGGGACCGAAGCACAGCGTGCAAAAGAGGAAGTCCAGGATCAGCTGCTGCAGCTCTGATCCCTGAGTGAGGCCGAGGAGATGCAACAGTTCAGCCTGGATCAGAGCACGTCATTAAGGCAGCAACACCCCCCCTGGGGCTGCACAGGCACCAGGCAGTCTGTTTTTGAAGTGTGTGCGTGTGTGTGTGGGGAGGGGGGGTTTGCATTACTGTTGTCATTTCAACATATTTTAAATCCACATAGTTAGAAGTGAAAAGTTAGTTGAAATGTTTGCTCATTCATCAGTTTGTTCATTTTGAAACACTTAAAAGTCCTTAAAATGCATCCCTTGCTGTTACTGCTCATGCATTTGTACATGCTGCACTACTGTCTGTGTATGTATTCACTGAGAAAATGAACATTATCTTTGCGTGTATATGAGTATAAACCTTTGAGCTTGGACTTGGGATTCAGATTCCAATAACTTCATTTGTATAGCACCTGGGCAGCACCGTGGCGTGGTGGTGAGCACTGTGTCCTCACAGCAAAAAGGTTCCTCGTTTGAATCCACCTTGGCCGGGGCCTTTCTGTGTGCACGTTCCCTCCAGGTCCAAAGAGGTGCGGTTAGGTTAAGTGACGATTCTAAATTGCCCATAGGTGTGAATGGTTGTCTGTCTCTCTGTGTTGGGCTGGCGACCTGTACAGGTTGTGCACTCTCGCCCTATGACAGCTAGGATAGGCTTTCATAGTGTAATCTTGACATGCCTTATCCAAACACACTCTCTACTGAATCACCTGTAAATTATATTCAGTGTTCACTTAGTGTGTCTTTAGGGATTCACTAGCTTAATATGCTTATGCTATGCTAAGCCAAGTCAATAGCAGCATGGCGTCTTCACCTGTCCCTCCCACACTTTCCTGTGTCAGGTGTTCAGTTACTCCTCAACCTACTAAAGAAGGCTGAGGTAAGGCTGAGTATCCTGTTTGTAGATTCGGCTCCGCACCTTGTAAAAACCTGTAGGTAGCCAGGCCTCCGTAGCTATATATAGGTAGATAGTATAGGCATAAATACTGCCTGATGCTCTTAAACAAGGCTTGATTTATTTAGCTGCTCTATTCATTTATGCCATCTATATGCTTAACAGACTTGCCAGCAGGGGGCAGAATGAGCTGTTGGTGATGTTTATGGATCGCGAGTGTGGGTCTGCAAGAAAGTGTTTGCACCTGCCACAAAGTCCCCAAACTTCTGGTGCCCAGCCTGGTTCTTGCAGCGTGAAGTAATAAAGTGAATGTTCTCTACACCTAACATCGTCGCAGTCTCAGTGGTGTAACACCTTAGCCACCGTTAGGTCCTCCCCAGCCTGAGATCCCAAGGAGCCGGAAATCAGGCCAGCTGGGTGGCTGTGAGGTGCAAGTGTAGTCCTAAACAGAAACCTCCCAGTACACCACCACCCCGACCATGTTTCAAATCATTTTGTCCCACTTGGCAACACACCTGCCGAGAAAATAAACTCTGGTTATTGGCGACTCTGTTTTTGAGAAATGTGACGCTAGTGACTCCAGCAACGTATGGGCGCATATCTTCCAGAGAACATAAAAGGAAATTTGAAAGTGCTGACTAAGGCTAAATGTAAATTTGGTAAAATACACTGCTCAAAAAAATAAGGGAACACTTAAACAACACAAATAACTCCAATAAATTCAAACTTCTGTGAAATCAAACTGTCCACTAAGGAAGCAACACTGATTGACAATCAATTTCACACGCTGTTGTGCAAATGGAATAGACAACAGGTGGAAATTATTGGCAATTAGCAAAGACGCACCAATAAAGGAGTGGTTCTTGTAGGTGGGGACCACAGACCACTTCCAGACCCATGCTTTCTGGATGATGTTTTGGTCACTTTTGAATGTTGGTGGTGCTTTCACACTCTGTGGTGGGTACATGAGACGGACCAGCAGCCTGCCCAGGTAGTGCAGCTCATCCAGGATGGCACATCAATGAGCTGTGCAGTCGCTGTGTTGGTCAGCATAGTGTCCAGGCTGGAGGCGCTACCAGGAGACAGGCCAGTACACCAGGAGACGTGGAGGAGGCCGTAGGAGGGCAACAACCCAGCAGCAGGACCGCTACCTCCACCTTTGTAAGGAGGAACAGGAGGAGCACTGCCAGAGCCCTGCAAAATGACCTCCAGCAGCAAGACCAACCAAGCCACATAACACC
>JAMQGT020003508.1:0-13064 GCA_024447675.2 Pterophyllum scalare | reverse complement strand
ACGTATTGCTGAATGACTCCAGAAACCACACTGCTCACTGCTACACTTTGAATACAATCCTCTCACTGCTAGTAAACAGTGGTGTCTCATTGCAGTAGTTTATTTAGGAGTCAGTTCCTAACCCAAACAGGATTATGTCAAAATCCACTGCTCCCTCTTTTAGATCACTAAGTACTTTCTGCTGCTGCTGCTGCTACTGAACTCTAACTACACCTGACGGAGCACATGGACACCTGTTTGTGTGAAAATAAAGATGAAAAGGAAGCAAAAGAGAAAAACATTCAGTCAGAAAAACATTTCCAAGAAACTGTCATGAAAAGCACTTGAGATCTGTCTGATAAAACATGGCTTGAGCCACTAAGTAAAAACCATAACATATTGTTTTTAATATGGAAGAAGGAAATATAAACATGCAAAAGTAACTTTCTGTTGATGCTTATCAGACTGCAACAAATGGATATAGGCATGGTGCCCCCTTGGGGACAAACAACATCTTTCCACAGTAATTGTTACATATACACAACATTTGATATTTAAATAATACATTCTGGTTTGTTAGTCTTGAATGCGTCATTTCCAAGGGTTGGTTTATATTAGTACTTATGTTTTTTTGTTTGTTTGTTTTTCATATTTTAAGCTTTTTTTTTTTCTCACTAGATATGTTTGTGAATCTTATGAGGGTTTAATTTGCTATGATAACTGAAACAGAAGAGCTTCAGCTGAATAGAGAAATCTCTCTATTTTTAAAATTAGGTTTAAAACTTTCCTCTATGATAAAGCTTATAGTTATGACTGGATCAGGTGACCCTGACCTAGGTTGTGTTTATACCCCACTCTGCATTTAATATTCAGTCATTACTAATCTCTGGCTCTCTTCCACAGCATGTCTTTTGTCATGATTTTCCTCAGCCCCAGCCGGCCGCGGCAGATGACTGCCCCTCCCTGAGCCTGGTTCTGCCAGAGGTCTCTTCCTGTTAAAAGGGAGTTTTTCCTTCCCACTGTCACCAAGTGCTTGCTCATAGGGGGTTATTTTGACTGTTGGATTTTTTCTGTAATTATTGTATGGTCTTTACCTTACAATATAAAGTGCCTTGAGGTGACCATTTGTTGTGATTTGGTGCTATATAAACAAAACTGAATTGAATTGAAATTCTTCCCGGGTCTTGTTGTGAGCTTCTATACCATGACATAAAATGTACGGTAGTACATTCTTCCCCATGGCTGCACATTAAGAATCCTAGATCTATACTCACTTCATACAGGCAATTTTAAGGCCCCAGTGTTACAAAATACTAGTAATACTCACATAAGAGGCAATATGCTTCTACCATTTATCTGCCACTGTCACAAATGGCAGCTCACTGTTTTTATGATGCCATTCAAGAGAAATAATTGGAGCAAAAGTATTTATCAGTTGAAGAGCATATTGCACACAGTCTGACTGGTATCTACAACAAAAACACAACAGACACCCTTGGAGTGAGATGTAATGGAAAAGCACAAAGAAGCTTCTTTTCTTTTTTTCATTTACAAGTTCATGACCTCACCCATGGTTCTTCCCACTTCATTTACACTCATGTACTTGAACACACACACAAACTTGCTGGTTTCTCCGCTCTGCAGTGTGTACCTTGGGGTAGATGCCTGCCATGGTGAAAGATCCTGTTGCCAGCACACCTGTGTGTGCGTGCATGCAGGTTCACATGTGCATTTCTTTTGCTATAAGATGTGCAGTTGTGAGTGTGTCAGGTTGTAGGAGTGCACATGAAAACATCTTCTCATATTACAGCAGTAATGGCCCTGCTAAAACATGTGTCTCCCACTCAATGGTTCCAGGCTGCTGTGTAATACAGACTCTACTGAGGGTGGGACACCTTCCTTAAAACGTAGTTAATCTACTAATGAAATTATTTTAAGCAATCTGGTTCGATTATTTAATAATTTTATACTGCATGACACAGGATTTGAAACATGACATCTACAGCATAACCCATCAGTTATGACCACTGGAGTCAAAAGAAGATTGTCATTTCCATCTACAACAGTTTATATTTGTCAGTATGGATTTGTTCTGGCACTTCTCTGCTCCAAGCACATACAAGGCAACAGCAAAACACCTCCTGCAGAACAAAGCAAGCATCACTGGCAACAGATATGACATTGATAACTCAGGCACGGCATGAAAATGGTTTAAGCTGTGATGGGGGGGCCTAAGGGGGTCTGAGGGGTGCAAAAAGGCTTGCACATGTGTAGCACCTGTAGGCTGGGTAGCATCTAAAGGATCACATCGTGTGGGTTTGCACTGATTTCATCTGCTTTCACCTGATCTGCCAGGAAGGCGAGCTGAGCCTGACTTTGTAGTCTGCCTAACACTAACACTACGGTTACTTTTGCCAATCTGGATCCATTGTTAATATAATTCTTAGAAAGAGGAACTTAGCAGAGGTCAACAACAGATACTCCAGGTAAGAATTTCATTTTACTGAATTAACCTGAACACTGAATTTTGTTTAATTGCTAGCTACTTCCAGTTTATGTCTATTATAAATATACAGCTCAAAAAATTAAATGAGCACTTTTTTAAATCAGAGTATAGCATCAAGTCAAGTTAAACTTCTGGGATATTGATCTGATCAGTTCAGTAGCAGAGGGGGTTGTTGACCAGTTTCAGCTGCTTTGGTGTTAATCAAATTAACAAAAGGTGCACTAGAGGGGCAACGATGAGGGAACCCCCAAAACAGGAGTGGTTTTACAGGTGGAGGTCACTGACATTTTTTGCTGACTGCTTTTCACTAGTTTTGGATTTGACTAGGGTCAGCAGGACTGGTATCAGAGCCCTACAAAATGACCTGCAGCAGGCCACTGTTATGAATGTCTCGGACCAAACAATTAGAAGCAGATTTCACGAGGGTGGCCTGAAGGCCCGACATCTTCTAGTGGGCCCTCAGGAGCTCGACTGGCATTTGCCAATAGAATACCAGAACTAGCAAGTCCACCAGAGGCACCCTGTGCTTTTCACAGATGAGAGACGGTTCACCCCAAGCACATGCGGCAGACGTGAAAGGGTCTGGAGAAGCCGTGGTGAATATTATGACTTCGTTCAGAATGACCGCTTTAGTGATGGGTCAGTGATGGTCTGGGGAGGCATATCCATGGAGGTACGCACAGACCTAACTAAATCATTCATCACTGTACGTGGATGGTATAGCCAATAAAACGCCCTAGCATCTCTCGCTATTCTCAGCAGCAGCAGTGTGTAGTTCTCCGCTTCACATTCACCAATTTACCAATCTCTACCTCAGCCCCTAGGGTCACTTGCCATGCCTGACAACATTTTTGATAGTAAGCCTGCTGAGGTCACCACTGGCACTGGATACTTGATTTGATTCCAGATGTTAATACATTAGCAAATGTAATCATTTGCTAATGTAAACAAGAAGAGAGCTATTGACTGAGGGCAATAGCAACCTAAATATTACAAAAACAGCCAAACTTAAAGAGATTTTTGAAACCAAAAGGAATCACAAAACCCAACAGAGAACACAAAACCCTGGGTCCAAGACCCAGGGACCATGACACATGTTATTACTATCTTTATGTTGCTTTTGGCAAGTTTCAGTTTCAGAGAAACATGTAACATGAAGCTGTGTCCATTAACTGCTGTTTTTTTTTTAGGCACATACACAAGCTACATTATGGGCTTATTTTACTTAGAATCTTTGACTCCAGTATTAGTAATTGTAGACAGGTGAAGCAATCCTGGTAATGTGATAGATTATCTCATTTTCTCTTACCAGCAGTTGTAAGCCAACTTTTGTTAGGCAGATAGGGCTGATCACACTTCTACAATCCCTGTGTACACATGCACACACAAAAAAGAAAGAAATCACAGAGGTCCCTTTACAAAAACATATTTAAAGAGACTTATGTAGTGTGTTGTATGTAGCATTTTGACATTTTGTTTTCTGTAATCCAGACAACCAAAGATGCCAAGGACAACATATTTTAATAGATCTAGTGATTAAAGGGTGTAAGTATAAATAATCTCACCTTTAGAGATGGAAAATTAGGCGCAAATAAAAATCCCACATGGGTGTTTCTATTTCTACATCTCTAAGAAAACACAGTCTCAAAAAACGGTAACTTAAACTGGATTTATTTCACATAGCATCCATTTTTATTACCACCCTATAAACCACTCCAGCCTTGTGCTTACAGAGAGAAAGAGTGTGTGCATGCGTACGTACAGAGAGAGAGAGAGCATTGCTCATTTTGTGTGTCTTTGGTCATTTTTTGCACACGTTTATACCCCAGAGTTAGCGCCACCTCTTGACAAAGAGGTCACTTTATGTCAGGTGTTAAAAAAAGGCCAGACTGCTCATAAATCAAAGCTTCTACGAACTTAAACGCATCTCTCAATCCACAAATCGTGGAAAAAGAAGTTATGTTTACTCCAATAAAGGTGCCATTCTGTTAATGACAAAGAGAAAGACGTGGATATTTGCTGTGGGTTTAAAAGAATAAAGCTTATTTTATCTCATAAGCAGTTCCAGTAAAAGTTTACCCTTAAGGAGCTTTCTATGCCTGCCAGCGCATAAGCCTTAAGCAGATTAAAATAAAATGCATCTTCAGATATACCTTTAAAAATGCCATACCAATTTAGACAAATAAAACGTGTGTTTGTTTGCACAGCCAGGAGACAGAAGATAATGATCACTGCATTGATAAAATATGACGATTTAACCCAGGCCCAGGCTTGACTTCAAGAAGAAAGGAAGATTTATGAAACAAAATTAATTGTGTAGTCTCTTCTTTTTGGCAGCTGTTCTCTCTAAAGACAGACGGCATTTGTTTAAAACAGGCTGAGCTAAGCACTGGCTATCAGCTTAGGGCAACATCAAATAACAGTCTGCAGATGTTTATAAGCTGAGAATATCTGCGCAAGTTGGACCAAGGACGCTTTCTGGGTTCCTCTCTGATAAATAAGATAACAATTCAGTCTTTATTTACACCATCTTTTATCAAACAAAATAATGGTATCTGTTTCAGCTTGACATGACCTGAACAGTGAAGGAAAATAACTCATACCATGACATGACGCACTTTCCAACCCCATCAAAAATGTCAACCTTAATATTAATAACCTGATGGATCCAGTGTGCTTTAACCCCAGGGTTAATACCTCAGCTCACCTGCAGCAACCAACTATTTTACCAAATGAGGAAAATGTCTTCAGTGAGTCTCTGATCTGAGGTATGTGAAAAGCAGAAAATGCCATTGTGGGTGTCAGTTTACAGTTCAGCCTTCAGGTATCAAAAGCAGGCGTGTTATGGCGAGGGTTAGGCTGCTGTGCCAGACAGTTGTTTCTAAAAAGGATCAGTGAGGCGGATTACTGCTCAAATCCCTTCTTTCACTGGGTTCCTACAAACTGTCATTTCACTCTCTGCTTTACAATAGGCAATGAAAACACTGGCAGGTAGGGTGACTCGAGAATGGCAGCAGCAGAAACACATATGAATGAAGCTGCTTTCTTATCTTTTTTTTTTTCTTAAAATGTTAATATTGACAGATTGCAGCATATTCATTTTGGAACTCATACAAAACCATAAATAAACAAGGGTAGGGTACATACCTCATTTTCAGAGAAACATTATAGACAAGTAAACCTTAGGTTTACACCCTATAATAATCATCATAATAATTAATGTGATTTCCATGGCTTGAGAAATTATATGCGCGCCACCTTGAAAAAGAACGTTTTCACAGAACTTTCTGCAGTCTTGTGAAAACTGAATAAACCCTCGCTGCTTCCAGGAAATAAGAGGGTAATCAAATGCACCTGATTAAGTGATCATCGGCAAGTGTGACCGCCTCTTGAAAAAGAAAAAAAAAAAAACATGTTTTGGTAGTTTGCTGGTCTGGAGTATTCAGTTGTGTGACATCCCAGCAAATTCACCACAAGATCAGACCATGAAAGGCTCGTTTTAACAACCCACGTTGGTGGTGTGTTCAAATGCAAAACCCAAACACAACATACCAGTACAATCACCTCATCAACTGTAAAGCACGGTGGTGGAGGGATGATGATTTGGGCTTATTTTGGGCACATTGCAGTCTTGAGTCAACCATAAACCCCTCTGTATACTAAAGCATTCTAGATTCAAATGTGAGGCTATGTGACAGCAACAACAATGATCCTAAGCACACAAGCAAGTTTACAACAGAATGACTGAAAAAGAAAAAAGTCCAGGTGCTCGCATAGCCTTAACCTGACTGAAATGAAGTGGGACCTGAAGAGAGCTGTGCATAAATGTATGCCGGAAAACCTCAATGAACTGAAACAATGCTGTAAAGAAGAGTGGGCCAAAATTCCTCCACAACAATGTGAAACTGATGAAGTCCTACAAAAAATGATCACTTCAAGTTATTGCTGCTAAAGATGGCTGTACACGCTATTGTAGAATTATGGGGTGTACTTAGCTTTTCACAGGACTGCATATAGTGCTCTGAAAACATTATTTTCCACATGACTGTATACAAAAGTGATCTTCTCGCAGTACGTCTCTGGAGACTTGTTGCTCATTTTTGAAACAAATAAAATCCATGATGAAAAGAAAAATGCATTTACAATATGGTGGTCAGTATCCAATAATAAATTTATCATGGACTATATTCAAATCTCAAGCCAGTATACATACAGTACCACCCACACTCCAACATCTGCAGCACTATCCAGCACAACAGTGCGGCCATAGAGGATTTAGTAAAACCTAAAAAACCATTAAACGAAAACACATGATCAAATTCATGTGAGTCCATAAATAGTCAAATGTCTGAACAGAAGATTTATTCATACTTTTGGCTAATGTGGCAATCACTCAGCAAGCCTGGCCATTTAACCCTAAAGTCACACATTACTGCTGAGAGGCACTTCTGTTAGCTGGTCTTTCTCTCTCTCACACACACACACACAGACACACACAGACAAAATTATATTTCGCTCTCTATTTTATCACTAGCAGCTCTGTCATTTTATGTGACACGGCTAGTCATAAAGTCATTAAAAATCAATGCTGTTACATTCAAGCACAGCTTCAGAACTAAACAAGACTTATAAATACCTGAAAAAAACAAACAAAAAGGAAACAAAATCAAAGAAGACTCAAAGAGAGCCCGAGATTCAGTGAGTAAACAACTGAACGGATACTTTAAAATCACTCTGTGTCAGTGCACATACACAATTTGAATTCAAAGAGTTATGTAAAGTGCAGCACAATGTCAAGGACGTTTGTTTTTTCATCATTCTTTGATGAAAAGCATTCCCAGGATCGGTACATGAGACAACAGCAATATCAGCGCCAAACATGGAGCTTTAATTCTCTTGGGCAAGCTCCTGCCAACTCCAATAAAATTCAGGCAACCATATTTTGCAGCTCAACCTCAGATGAACTTTCTCTCCCTCAAAAAACATTTCTAAATGTAATGTTTCCATATCTCTATAAGAAGTTGTGACTAAAAATATTTCTACTTCTTCTGCCAGATGACAGCCTGACATTGACTGACAGGATTTACCTTTAGAGATTCCTTCTGTAAAGTGAGTCCTTCTAGAACGCGTAGACCACCTTGCTGGCAACACGTGCCAGAAACTGTAGAGTATATTTGTATAAGTTTGACTGACACAATCACTATGGTAATTGACGTGATTTGTTTCCCCAGAAAACACCACCAGAGGTGCGAAGTACAGTAGAGAGTCGTGAACAGGTTAGACCTGTGTGTCTGCATGTGCATGCGTATGTGTGAGAATGTCACTGCAAATAGAATTTTAGGAGGTGTCTGAGATATAAAACAGCAGCTTGAAGGATATGACTCATTACTGCCTCTATAGACCCCTCAGTGTTTAGCCACAACATCCAGAAACAAGGAACACATCTATTTACCAGTCAGGTTACCAAATCTTTCCCACCTGTTTCGGTTCAACATTGTGAGGCAGAAATGTGTGCTGTATAAAGACAACTTATGTAGTTTACCAGAAAAGTTAAGATGCATCATATCCAATGACTTGCAAAACAATAACTGGAAGATTAAAGCAGTTCAAACTGGAGCCACAACGTTATTCTACCAGTCAATTTCTCAAACAATACTCCTCTTATTGTCTTTAACACACCAAAAACAACAAACACAGTGATATACAACAGTGAATTATACTATGTGAAATAACATGCACCTTCTGCATGGGCATGTTGTACTTTATCCAATATGAGAGCCATTCCAAAAAAGCAATTTCACTAGAGCGTGAAGAACAACAGCGACACAATGACAGTATCTAACACAGATTTGTTTTTTTTTTTAAATATGATTTTGTTAGCATCATAACTATGATGTTGTTACTGAACTTTCTACATGTTTAGAAATTTACAATAATGTTATATGGCCAGGGTTTTAAGAAGATGTACTAAGAAAAAATAAACAGACACACAAACAGAACAGAAAAACAACACAGAGAGGTAAGGAGAGGGGCACAGTAAGCAGAAACACGCAAAACTAATTCATATGGGATGAAAACCAATCTTTCAGGAGAGCCACTTTACCTTGAGAAGGCCTTGTGGCAACAAAGAGCATCCACAGCCTCCAGATTATCCTTAATTTCCTGCAGCAGAAGGCCTGGCTATAGCAAGTTTTCATTGCTTAATTACATACATTTGCACAGGGTCAGGGAAAGGTTTGGAAAGAGTTCCTGGGACCTGCATGGAACAGTAGCATCTCTGCCAACAGGGATATGAAGAAGACCACCAGAAATCACTGTGAAAAATCACACAGTGATTTTCACAGTGCAGTGCAATTAAGATCATTTGTTAACTAATGCCCCAATAAATATTGACAACATTCTATGTTTTTGTAGATTATTATAGGGATGGAGGTTTTCTAGGAGAAAAAAAAATCAGACTAGCATAATGCAAAACAGAGAAACGCACCCAAAATCTAGTCTGCAAACTTCTTGGAAGTACAACAAAGAGTATGGAAATTTCTCAGTAACAAGCTACTACGGATGCATTTTGATTATTTAAGTCAGTCGTTTAAAACAGTCATTGTTTTAGCAGCTGTGTGTTAGATTTTCTATTTACATTTTATTTGACATTCATCACCTACCTCTGTTGAGTTTACATTCAACCAAAGAAACCTCTCACATTTGTATGTGCCAGTCTGAGCTCATTAAATTTTTAAAACAGGCGTTTGCTCAAATTGATTGTTTTACTTTGTTTGAGTACAGTCCTCAGTTCTAAATCATTTTTGTTAAGATGTCAAACAACATAGGCAGCTGAGTCAAGTTACTGGCACCAAAATATTTACAACATTAGAGCAAAAATATCACTGACAAAGTAAAATACTAACACTAACTGAGCCAAGTATGAAAAGGTGTTATTCAAATAAACTACTTCGAGAATGGCACACTATACACAAGTAAATAGTGTAAAGTATCATTATCATCCAAAAGTTGAGTTTTAGCGCTGAAAGCAATTGCAACTTTGTTAACACTGCTTTACATTACAGAGAAATAGACAAACCAGGAATAACAGGCCTTTGAATACATACTTTGCTTAGATGTCTCAAAATGAAATGCCATGTTTGAGGTTGAAGAATGATTGGCGAATGTTTGCCTGAAAAGTTCTCGTGCCAGCTTCTCAAAATGATCCTACACTTCGGATTTCCTGCCCGTCACATCCAATTACAATTTAATAACTGCAAGGAGAAGCCTTTTAAGAAACAGTATCTGACTGTGACAGACTTATGAAGTGTTTGAGTACAAAGCATGGCTGAGAAAATTGTTATGAAATAATTTTTGGTCAGCTATTAGGGTTGAAAAATAATATTGTCAGGCCAACAAGTGTTTTTTAGTTGGTTGGTTTGTTTGTTTTCCCATAAAAATGAATTAACTTGAATTATTAATCCAACACAAACATTTAAACTTTGAGCCTAAAAAAAACAACCCCCAAAAAGAAAAAAACAAACCAAAAAAAAAAAAAAACTCCCATTAATTTTTCATATAAAATTGCACACTAACTCATACAAATCCTATTGCCCGTGTTCCACATCACACCTTCTTAGACAACAAAGGACAGCTATATTGGGTTGAGTTTGTCTTCCCCACCTCACACAGGTGGCCGAAGGCCTTGTAAATGGCTCCAGACGCATAGACTACTGTCCACCATCTGAAAATGATTAGGACTTAGCCTCTTTGAATACTAGTAGAGCCTGCCCACTCAATTGCTGCAACACATTTTTTTTATATGCAAAAAAAACCAAACATGCCACCCAAAAAGTTCCTCGATTCCAGGTGCAGATGTCAATCAGCATCGAGCAACAGCATTCAGTTACACTTCCGAGCAAGGACAGGCGCATGCGTAACAGAAAACTGAGGAATAGAGTGTGCTACAGAACAAATTACCATTAGAGAAGTAGTGTAGAAAATGTAAAATGTCCAATACATTTGAAAAATATACATCAGTTTCACCTGTGTTGTGGCTTGGCAATGTCACTGCAAATCCAAAGCCAAAGTCTATTTTATTATTGTTTAAGTGACTGCGTGCTATCATTATGAATTAGAAAGTTATACCAAATGATTTAAGCTTTCTCACTTTTGATATTGGTGTTTGTGATTTGTAAAGTTACAGTCATGTGTCTGTGTTTTGAATTATATAAAGTTAGCACATATAATATAAGCGGATACTATATTAAGGTTTTCTTTCTTTGCCCATTTTATTCATCTTTATTTCTGTCTCACTTTCTTTTTTCCTCTCACTCACAGTCTCTCTCGCTTTCCTCAGTACCTCTACTCCACCCTGACATCTGATAGTGATTACCGCACAGCCTGAAAACACAACACACTTAATGCTCCATTAAGCGACTTTGTATCACTGGCATAATTTGTTCATCTGCATATACAATTAACTGACACATGCACAGGCCCCTGGAGGTTTATATGCTCCAAAATGACACTCGGGCATATGAGCACAGTAACACACCCCTCAATCGTGCAATTGCATGTACTCTCTAACTCCTTCCACCCTTATAAACCCAGTTCAAGCAGGACCCTCATCCTGTCTCCCCCCTCCCTCCATTGCCAGTCCCCTGGAACAGAACAGTCACGGCTGTGTGCACTGTTGATTAGCTAGAACCTGAACCTGGGGAAACACTGGAAAGCTCAGTGTGCTTTATTGTGTTTCCCTTTAGGACAAAGGCCGTCTCTGACAACTTGGCTTTCCCCTGTCCTATTACCTTATCTTTTACTAATGTAACCCTAACATTAAGGCAACTTTCATTCATACTGAGATACATTTGTCTTTAACACAGTGTCACCAAGATTTAATGGAGAAAAGTAAAGATGAACAGAGGTGAAGAAAGAAGATTTTAAAAGAGAAGCTTGCAAGATTTCAAGCCCTGATGGAACAAGTGTGGATGTGTACAGCGGTCTCGGGTTGTAATTTTGGAGTGTTATGTGGTGACTTTTGGGCACGCAGGCAAGGGTGTGTGCATGAGGTTATTTGTTATGGCTAATTCCTTAATCCCACAACATGTGCCTGAAACCTGCAACAGATGCCTCTAAGGGGAAGCACACACAAGCACGCGCACACATTTGCCACACACTTACCCACACATGAACACAGAAGAAAACACATTGCATTGCTGTCATTACTATAATCTCTGTGTGGTATGTCTACTGCAGCTGGTTATGTAGAAACAGGAGCTCTGCAGGAGCAAGGTTTAGAGAAATAGTTGCCCTCCTATCTCATAAGCTTTCAAAAAATAAAGTTTTTTGTTTTATTATTATTGCAATGTTAGAGACATACAGTGTAATTTTGGCTTGGTTCAGCAGAGCTCTAAAGAGGGCTGACTTACAGAAACCACACAGTGGGTTGACTAGCAAACTTGTTTATGTCTGTCTACCTCCTGATCTCTGTCACACTTCTGTCTGCTGCTTATTAAACTAAGCTAGTTGGCAGCAATACAGTGATTCACAAAGTTGTGATAGATACCAATCACCTATGTCCCTCAAGAAGCCAGCTGGATTGTGCCTTTTTTTTAATGAAATCTAAGATCTTTTAAAACAATTAAAAACAAACAAACAAAAACTTCAAAACTAAGTTAGCTGTAAAATGCTGTGACTTAATAATGTACTGTTGAATTTGAAGCATAAAGTTCAAGCTGCGCACAGTTCTTATTCTTACTGTTGTAGAATATCATTTATTAAATTAATAAAACCAGCTTAAAAATATATTTTTTAAAAACATATTGCTTTGCACTTGGATGGGACATTTCAAGCCTGAATCGGACTCTAAATGTCATGTCAGTCCCATTCGACCAAGTCTTGTGTCATCCATTACTAGAAAGAGCATAGAGAAGCTGTGCAATCATTTCTGAGAGCAAGTACAAGCTGTGTGCCTTAAAACATAATGTATCACAGGCAGGTAGGACTGCAGGGTATGCAGTCCCCCCCGCCCGTCCGCTCGTCCCCCCAGGAAGCTGAATGGACATGGTTCAGGGGTTATGGCTTGTAAAAACACTGCTTCTAGCGTATTACTTTGAATATAAAATCAGTGAGCATGTGAAACAGATTAGTGCATATGCAGCACCTTGTTTGATTCATATCAAGATGTCAATGAATCTACTGGTATGTCAGCAGAAAGAACATCTCAAGAAAGACTGAGACTAAAGAGAAGGGAAGATCCAATGTGCTAGATAATATTTGGAACAAAGACAGAATTTTTTTTAGTTTTCCTCTGAACACCACCATAGTGGATTGTAACTCAAACAATCAATATGTGATTGAAGTGTAGACTTTCAGCATTGATTAAAGGGGTTTAGCAAAAAATAAAATAAATAAAATCAGCATGAACTGTTTAAGAATTGCAAATACAGAAATACCAAATACAGACTTTTTTTTTTATACATAGTCCCCCATTTTCAGAGGTTCAAAAATAACGGGAGAATCGACTGACAAGCAGTTTGATGGCCGGGTGAGGACAGCAATACTCAGAACTGAACCAAGGAGGTTACATAACATAACA